>BQNB010002621.1:0-122817 GCA_026074375.1 Tanacetum coccineum | reverse complement strand
ATTTTCCATTCAAGCCTCGTTGGGACAAAACGACCCGGAAACTCATACTTCCGGTTACATATATATTTTATTTAGTGAATTTTAACTTCTTGCCTTGGTCAAAGGCAATTGGTTGAGTGTTTGCTTTTATATTATATTTATATATTATTGACGAATCACTGGTCTTTCTAACTGCAATCCCGTGTCTTCTCCCATGGCTACCTCGAGCTCACTTAGTTTAGATGACAATATCGCTTTCTCTAATCCAGTAAAATATCGACAAGTAGTGGGTTCTTTACAATATGTTACCCTATCTCGGCCTGACATAGCTTTTGCTGTTAACAAGGTATGTCAATATATGCATACTCCGACCGAGAATCATTGGTCTGCAGTTAAACGTATTTTACGTTATCTTCATGGTACGGTTGAACATGGTATGCTCATACGTCATTCTTCTGGTTCTACCCTTCAAGCTTTTACTGACGTGCTATGGAAAGGTAATCTCGATACTTCTCTTGAAGCTTTCTCAAATACTGATTGGGCTGGAGATTCAGATGATCGACGGTCCACGGGGGGATTTGCTATATATCTTGGTTCAAACCTTATATCTTGGACCGCTCGTAAACAACGTACGGTTTCACGTTCCTCTACAGAAGCTGAATGCAAGGCTCTTGCTGACACTGTTGCTGAGCTCACATGGCTTCAAGCTCTTCTTAATGAGCTTGGAATCCGTTCATCTTTAACTCCGATACTATAGTGTGACAATCTTGGTGCAACATACTTGTCAGTTAACCCTATCTTTCATGCGCGTACAAAACACGTAGAAATAGACTCACTTTGTTCGGTAAAAGGTTACTCTAGGAGATCTTCGAGTTCAACATATATCTACACATGATCAAATTGCATATATCTTTACAAAGCCATTACCAACTCCTCGATTCCTCTTTCTAAGATCCAAGCTGCAGGTTGTTGCCCGTTTTTAGCTTGCGGGGGCGTGTTAGACCAAACTAGATTAGATGGGGCGGTCCAATTATATAGATGGGCCATACCCATTATGTTATGTGTTAGTTGCTTAATCTCTAAGCTATGACACTAGTATAAATATACATACAATCTAATATACAAATCACAATTACAATTACAATAATATATACCCTTTGAAGTTTTATAGGGATTGGGGTCACTTTGATTATTTAAGTTTTTAATTTTCCCCCTAAAGAGGAGGTCATATCGGAGTCTAGGGGTGAGCAGAAAAAAACCGAAAAAATCGAACCGAAAAAACCGACCGAAACAAGAAACCGATGGTTCGATTTTTACTTTTTCAAAAACTAAAAAAATTCGGTTCGGTTTCGGTTTTCGTCCAAAAACAGAACCATAAAAACCGAACCGAACCGAACCAGT
Source organism: Tanacetum coccineum (assembly GCA_026074375.1). Taxonomy (NCBI): domain Eukaryota; kingdom Viridiplantae; phylum Streptophyta; class Magnoliopsida; order Asterales; family Asteraceae; genus Tanacetum; species Tanacetum coccineum. The sequence goes on along the minus strand of BQNB010002621.1, from coordinate 121,437 downwards.
TTTATAATAATATATAATTAATATAATATAAATAAATAAATAATAAATCTAATTTTTAAATTCATATTTATTTTGTGGGTGGAATTATAATTATAATGTATATATATATATATATATCTTAATCTTTATATATGTGTTTGTCATGTACGTGTGTTTACTTGACAATATATCATTATATATATATGACAATGATCATACTATGTGTATTTTCACTTGCATTTGTTTGTCTCATTTATGTGTGTATAATTGTAGAAATTTGGGTAAAAATTATTAGGCGCATATTGACAAAAAAATAAATAAATAAATACCAATTTTCTACGTAAAACAAGTTTATTAATATAGTTTAGCCACAACTAAATATAAACGGTTTGAAACCGAAAAAACCAAAAAATTGAACCGCCAAAAACCGAGCAGTTTCGGTTATTGGTTTTATAAAAACCAAATATTTCGGTTTGGTTTCGGTTTTAGCCAAAAACCGACCCAAACTGAACCGTGCACACCCCTATATGGGACCGTACTCACAAACTTAACGTGGCCAGCCCGTTTTATCAAGTTGGGTCACTTTTAGATAACGCTTTTAAAAGTACCAACGGGCTGAGCTTCTTTAGCGCGCTTACGGGAAGAACTGATGACACCAAGCTACTTTTCAACCCGGACGGGCTTGGAAACAACCCGCGGCATGAAATGAAGAATCCAAATGATTTCTTGAGTTTGGACAATACAAATTTGGACCATAACATGGGGAAAGTGGATCATAACAAGTACAAGAGGAGCTTCACTTTGCCTTCAAGGATGGCTACTTCTTCTTCATCAACTTCGTCGCTTGATCATCGTAAACATAACCCGAATGGAGAATACAGGAACCCCAAGGCGTCAATGTACTCAGATGTCATGGAAACTTACTTGGAGTAATAAAAAGATGTAAGGGTATGTATTAGAGAATTATAACTTTCTTAAGTTTTTATTTCATAGCTAGGTTGGAGTAATAAAACACTTTTCTTATATAATGATCTATGTTTCTTTGATGCAATTGTTGTTAATTTGGTTAACTTTAAATTTCCTTTGTCTGTGGCCGGTTGCAAACATATAATTGTACCACTCGTCTACTCGTGCATAGCGACGAGATTTCATTGCGGCAAATAATTTTAGTTGAGATTATTAAGAAACAGAGAATGTATGAAAAGACAAAGTTGAAAGTGTAAATCATTCCATTGAAAATGAAAGAAGAAGAGAGTACATTGTATTTATACACTTGGAAATGAGAAAGCTAACTAACTTGTAACTAACTACTTCTAGAAGACTTGTAAAGATAAATATCTAATGACTACATTCTATTACATTTAACTAGACAATGACTAAGTAAAATCTTCATCTTTGGAGGAGTAGCTAGTCTCTGGAAGCTCTGCACTTGAGCTGTGTTTGGATCATCAACTTCTGTAGGAGTGTTTGGGTTAGTAACTTCTGTAGTAACATTATCCCCTCCGCAAGTTGGCAGTGTGTAGGGATCACATATGCCAAACTTGGATAAGCAATTATAGTGTAAGACCCTGCTCAAACCTTTGGTAAGAATGTCTGCTAGTTGAAACTTGGAAGAAACAAAGCAGGGTGAGATTTGACCTTGTCTGATTTTGTCTCTTACAAAATGACACTCAATTTTAATATGTTTTGTTCTGGCGTGGTGTATAGGGTTGTTGGCAAGAGCTATGGTAGATACATTGTCACACATGACCCGAGAATGAGTGGGAACTGTGACTTGTAGATCCAATAGTAAACTTTTAAGCCATGAGATCTCACAAGTACTATTTGCTAAAGCTCTAGAGCTCCTAGAGACCACTGCTTGCTTCTTTGATTGCCAAGAGATGAGACTGTGTCTTAGAAAAATAGCATATCCTGAAACAGACCTCTTTGTTGTTGCACAGCTAGCCCATTCACTACCACAATAAGTGGTGAAGTGAAGGTTGTTTTTAACAGGAAAGAACAAGCCTTGACCAGGGCATAGCTTGATGTATCTCAGAATTCTAATGAGTGCATCAAAGTGTGAGGATCTAGGACTGTGTGAGTATTGGCTTAAACCTTGAGTCGCAAATGATAAATCTGGTCTTATGATAGTTAGGTAAAGTAGTTTACCAACTAAAGTTCTGTAAGTTGATGGATCATGGAGTAAATAACCATCTGTGAAGTTAAGCTTGATGATTGGATCCATTGGTGTGGCTATAGGCTCATTTTCTAAAACATCTGCACATTCAAGGAGTTCCGGTGCATACTTTCTTTGTGTCATTGTGAGACCAGAAGAATTCCTCATTAATTCAATGCCAAGATAATAATGTAGAGACCCTAAGTCCTTGATACTGAATTGAGTGTGTAGATGCTTCTTGATGGTAGATATGAAGTTTGAATCTTTGCCAACAATTAGAACGTCATCTACATAGACCAATATAGCTGTGAAAATTTTCGGTTTTTGAAAATGTAAAAACTGAACCATTGGTTTTTAGTTTCGGTCGGTTTTTTCGGTTTCGGTTTTTTCTGCTCACTCCTACTCGTTAGTAAACGAATAAATAATCCTCGTTAGTAAACGAAGAGAAAAAGAGTAAGATTGAATAAAAAAATAAATGAAACATATACCACAATCAAATCAAATATATATAGTACATGTATCACATATCTAATTTAAAATGTCATAGTGTAACTTTTGAATATCTCATTATTCTTAATTGCTATCGATGTGGGATGCAAGTTATTGACATAAATTGTCAAAATTTTCTTAGACAATAATCAGACACATAAGATCACGTGTAAATTCAAGGCCTTTAAAAACTTAGAGATGGCTATGCTGGTCTATAATGCATATACCAATTAAGCGAGTTTGATATTTTTTCGACTTGACATATATAAAAACAGGTCACATTTGGTTTATAAGGTACACAAAAGTTGATATTGGGTCTGTGTAAAAATGGTAAACACCACGACTTCTTCGGCAACTGGTTATATGCTCAACATGTAGATGAAAATCGTGACGAGTTTTGAACATGAGACCTCACTTACGGATTCTAGATTATGCATTTTCTTCTTCTATTTTATTATAAGTTTTACACAAAAGGTGTTCTACACAGATTACTCTATGGGATAAGGATCCTCTCATGTTCATTTGAACATGAGAGGTAATGTTCCGCTTTATCTGATTGTACATTTGATTAAAATAATCAAATGTATAATCAGATAAAGCAAGAACATTACCCCTCATGTTTATTTGAACATGAGATGATCTTTTTCCTACTCTATGTATCTTTTAGTACTAAAAGTCATAAGCATTTTTTGTTATCATCTTCCAACAAGTTTGTAACGAAAACCAAGCCGATCAATATTGTATGATCTTAGTTCAACATTTTCAATACTAGGCCAATATGTGCATAAATTTCTCTTAGTTAATTAAATTATAAACTTGGTCCATAAGCAAGTTGAATAACTCCATAGCAATAAACAAGCAAAATGAAACTGAAAGAAGAAAAAGAAAACATAAAAATCACAGAATCAACCCAATGAATTTATCCAAAAAATACAAGTAGCTAATAAATCATTATAATCACATACTCACTTTCACTCTCTTTGTAGGTTCAATAGCATGACACTCTTGACATGTCGAAACGATCCATCCAAAAAACCTCCGGCAAATCCCTTTTCTAACAACACGTTCTCGCTTCACTTTCCTTTTCGTCCCTTTCTTTTTCCTAGAAGAGTTCCTTCGGTTCAACATTGGAACCGGGGCGATAAACTGCCACCTTTGAGAATGTCCATAATCATTAAATCTGCCACTAGCACTAGAAGCTTTGATCGCACCAAGTGGCGGTTTAGCTTGATTGGTCATTGATAGCTTTCTCATTGGTGACATGTCACTTGTGCTTGTCCGTGCACTGTTGCAACTACTATTACTGCTACTGTTACTGTTACTACTACTGCGACTATTTGTGCTTGTACTCCTAGAAGACATCAATGAACCCTTGCTACTTATGCTGCTTGTTCTACTTAAAATGAGTGATTTAGGAATAGTGAAATTATTTTGTTCCGCAGGGAAATGATGATGGAGGAGTTTCCCATTGGAAAAGAGTTGATCAGCCAATTCAGACTCGACCTTTACGTCTGGTGACATTTCAGGAAATGTGAACATATCGCTGGCTGCCGGGCTAGTTTTCGACCGACAATGTGTTTCCATAATGTTGTTAAGAAATGGGAATTGGATGTGGTATGGTTATGGAATGAAGGTGACAATATATAGTAGCAAGAAATTGGTGAAATTGAGAGGAATGGGGATTGGGGTCACTTTGATTATTTAAGTTTTGATTTTCCCCCTAAAGAGGAGGTCATATGGGACCGTACTCACAAACTTAACGTGGCCAACCCGTTTTATCAAGTTGGGTCACTTTTAGATAACGTTTTTAAAAGTACCAATGTTATGAACAAAGTGGTGTAAAAAAGATTTGGTTTGCACTTGTGTTGTAAAATATTTAGATTACATGCATCAAAGTATATATATACACCAAAGAAAATAAGAACTTTGAGCACACATTTGATTATACCATCTAGGTGATAAGTCACTAGGTAAATATCTTAGGAGGCCAAGGAAAGGGACGGTCACGGGGATACCATACCGTCAATGGCGGAGCTTCATGAAACTTAAGAGGGTCAAACTGTAATTAATTTAGAAAGTTTAAGGTTTATAACATAAATTATGCATTAGTAAAAAGGTATATAATGTAAATATGGCAAATTCTAGGAGGGCCACAACCCTTCTTAGTCTCCACATGACTCCGCCTATGCGCAATGTAACTCATTCATCCGAATAACTTGAACAAAGAAAAACTTCATTTGTTTATGGTAATATGGATATTAGACTAGAAAGATTATACAGTATATTTAACACATGATATTAGGGTGTTTTTTTTCTCTCACGAACAAGCTCCCGTATTTTTCTCACATCCGTCACTTCTCTGTACATATACGGAGTATAATTTAACATGATTAACATAATTGGATAAATGGATGTCGGGTGTGGCACATGCCACAATCGGTTTTGCGTCGTGAAGTGTAGTTTTTATCAAAAAGTGTTGTTTTTTGATACGTGTGTGTAACCCCCGATATTTTTGTTATTTTCTTTGTGGTGCAACTTTAACTTGGCTAATAATTTTTTATGGTGTGAATTTTTATATACGCTTATGATTGGCAACACCCTTCCTGAAATTCTAGGTCTGTCTCTGACTTTACATCGAAAGTATATATATACCTCAACAAAACTTTTGTATACACAAAACTTATAGAATAAATGTTGATGGCTTGATGCTAAAAGAATGGTAGCCATGATCTTATGGATCATGTGTAATTCAACTTTAAGGGTACTGGCCCTTATATTATTGACCAAGTCATTGAGTGATTGCAAGGAGCCATTCGATTTGGAACACTTGTAAATCATTATTGTCACAAAGTACCTTTGAATGCTTAAAAAATGGCTCCTTGTAGTTATTATGTTTTCTCCTTTAAATCCTGAATTTTTAATATTTTAAAATTTTAACTACTTGAATGCAATTGTAATCCAGCCATTCTAGTCCAAATACTTTTTGTTATGTACATAAAAAGACCTTATTAATCCTTCACCTAGAAGACACTACTACATTTCGAATACTTGCTTGATCATATTCTAATTCAGGACGGAGAACCCTAATGCCACGTCAACTTTCTCTTTTTATAAAAACTTCATTATCAACTAGCCGTAATGAGATGACCGAGAACACTATTAGTTTAAACGTGATAAACCCCCATAATCCTAGTTCGTTATCGACATGGAAAAAATATGACAATAACAATGTTGACCCATCACATCATTGGATCAAAACTTGAATGTCACCTTTGTCATGTCTTAAATTCCAAAGAAGGAGACAACTCAAAACCCTAACATAACCATTGTCTCCCATTTGGTATAATGGTAGGAGCCTAATACTTGTGTTCCAAGGGTTATGTGGCATGCCTTTTTGACCAACTTAATTACCTACCATCATATCATTTCCATCTCTTAATCCATCTTGTACTTAACTTATACATCACTTCTTATATATTTATGCATCTAGCTACCTGTGATCAGAATTAATGAGTGTTTGTTACATAAAGATTTGTATATGGTAGGGAATAGGGTAAGCTTATGACCGGACACGGCAACTTAATATTCGAGTTGGATCCAAAATTCCAAATAGATATGATGCAGTATAGTGAGACCGGGTGAGACTAGGTCAAATCACCTTTACCAAATGATAAACATTTGCTCATTTTAAGATATTCAATCTGCGAAATTCTACTACGGACTCACTGCGGTAGAGATTCATAGTTTTTGATACAATACCTATGAGAACCACATACATCTTACTAATTATGTTTTTGATCTTTTGACCGACTAATCTACGTGATTTCACCGCTACATAGGCTTAAAATCGGGTTCAGTTCTCTAATTCTTAAAGGTTGACGTGACTACTTGAGAGTTGTTTGCACAATAAATGATTCGCACATGAAAGATCTCACATTTTATTGATGATAGTCATAATCTGTTCATAAATATGATTAACCTAACTAGTTACTTTTTCCCCATATGTAAATGATCGGTGATGAATGTGGCCATTTTAAACCTTAAAAAAGGACATTTTGTGAAGGTTTATCAAGAATAAAAGTTATTGGAAAACTCAAATATGTGAAAATTCGTATCTGAACTTTGCAACTAGATTGTAGTTTAGCATTTTAAAAATGACAATGCAAAATTCAAGGCAAGTCAAAGACAAAAAGTGTTGTTCGAAGACGCAAACGGTTCGTAAATCAAAGATTCAAGTTGTTTGAAACAATGGCGCAAATTTCATGATGGTCAAAAACGGGTAAAATACGCTAGCTTTGTTCTCTAAATTTTTTTTCCTGATTTAATGGGTCCAATTAATAAAGCTTATTGGGCCATTTTAAAGGGCCAATGACCCAATTCAATCAAGCGTGGTTCCAATTTCTGTTTAGGCTTTTAGGTATTCTAGCTGAACGCCTGAACCTAGGGCTGTAAACGAACCGAACGAACACGAACGGAGCCTTGTTCATGTTCGTTCATTTAATTTTAACCGGACAAATAAATGAACACGAACGCTTAAACGGACGAATTTTCTTGTTCATGTTCGTTTATTAAAAAAATGAGTTGTTCATGTTCGTTTATGTTCTTTAATTAAGGAACTAAACGATCCTTAAACGAACATAAACGATCGAAAATAAATGAACGTAGAAAAAAACATAAAATGTTATCAAATTATGCATAATGTTATGTTTTATAAGTGCTGTTTTATTTAAACGTATCAAATTTAAAAGTATACAATTAAAAGATATGATATACGAACATAAACATATAAATGAACATAAACGAACGTTAATAAACGCCTAATCGGACGTTCACGAACATAAACGAACGAACGTGACTTGTGTTCATGTTCGTTCATTTAATTAAACGAACGTAAAATAGTGTTCATGTTCATCCATTTAATAAATAAACGAACATGAACGAACTTTTTACCGAACGGTTCATGAAATGTTCACTGAACGTTCAGTTCGTTTACAGCCCTACCTGAACCCATAAACCTTGGAGGTAATTAAGCAATGCAACACAGACTAAACCTAAGAGAGCTGGGAACGGTCATGCCGTTGAAATTGATGTCATGTCAGCAAAATGCTCAACGAGAACGGCACAACATTTGCTGAGGCATTCGTTGGCACCATATTTCTGATGCCGTTGGCTAAATTTTTTTTTCAATTATATAAAATAAAACATACATTATATAACTAAAATAAATATTTTTTTCACTATGAGGGACTAATAATGTCAACTTATATAATAATAAGGTTTTTAAAAAAAATAAAAATATATATATATTTTTTGGGTCGTCTTCTTCCCCCTGGTTCTTCCCACCATTAACACAAAACCAAAAAAACCTTATAAAATCACAAACACAAACTCACACACACAACAAACACATAAAAAAAAAAAAAAAAAATTGCCAACCGCATGGGCTGGTTGCCACGGCGCGAGGCCAAACGGCGCCAGCACCGGAACGGGGTTATGTGTTTACTTTGAACTAGTCTTTAAATCCGTAAACACACGGGGTTTGAACAGTATAACATGCAATAATATTACAATAACTTTGTTTTAAATTAAATATTGTGACAATTTATAAATTCATTATTTTATAATGTTTAAGATTTATTTATAAAGTTATATTAAGTTTTAATACTTATATAGTTATAATATCGGTGCACGTACGAGTTTTTGTACAATATTATCATTATGTGTTAATGTCGATTAATATTTTGTATAAATTTTTGTTGCACGAAAGAGTTGACTTTGTTGACATGATGTTTAAGTTAATCTTATTTAGATTTTAACTATTCATATCATCATCTAGACATTATGTGTGTTTAGTAGCACTTAATGACCTTGAAAAAATATGTGCCGTTGTTATATGCAGAATCTCGTCTATTTATTTTCATCTCACAAAAACATGTGATGTCGTGCCTTAATTATGATATTTATATTTCTATTACTAATATTTTAAGCCAATATTTAACCCGTGCGCGTATTAAACTTATAAAAAAGAATAACATGAGCCGTTATTGAATACGGATAGTTAAAATAAAATAAAATTTTCGAATATCCTTACTTAATCTCATAAAGATGGATCAAATAAGTCGTTCGTATATGTATAATCTTGTGTATTCATTTACATGTTACGGTAACTCGTGTTTTTCTATATATTTACAATTTCGTGTAAATACATTAGTTTAATATATGCCAGTAATAATATATATAACTAATAACATTTTTTTGGTAAAATATATAATATAAGGGGCATTTATTAAATTTATAAACATATTAAAAAAAGGTAAAAACTGATAAGTATAATCTATTATACATAAAGATTGGGTCCTCACGTTTATTGTGGAGGCTTCAAGAGGAATAACGGTATTAACCTGGGTCATAAACAGCTTCAATGTTAAATGAGTGTCAAGTAAATGGCAGGGGATATGAGAAGTTTTGGGAGTTTCAAGAATGCAAAGAGGATCCTGTAACAACAAAGGGTATATGAGCATTCTTTGTTTGATGGAGTTATTTATTGATTTATAACTACACAGAAACAATTCCGGCCATGTGAAAACGTGCTGGAATGCTATAAATTCTGTAGTCGGCCGTTCCCTTTGATCCATAGTTCAAAGCATATCCAACATGTCATCCAAGGCTGTAGAGAATATGTCCCCCCACGCTGAACAAGCCCAAACAGATTTGTTGCCAAAAGCTGTAGAGAATATGTCCACCCACGCTGAACAAGCCCAAACAGTTTTGTTGCCCAACAAAGCTACAGTTGCGACGTCCAACAAGGCCGCACAGTCCAAAACACATATATTCCTAAACGAACTCACAGATGGTGTCACTAGGACCATTATTGTAATGGTCTGCCGCATCTGGGATGTTCACGCTGTCACCGGGCGTTATTTGAGCACGAATTTCGTCGTATCTGATGCACAGGTATGCAAGTTATACATCAGCATGAATACATTAATACATTAGCATGAAAACCAAATTTGTTATCAATGATTTTAGTAAGTTTACTAAGCTCAAAGTCTTCACGGGTTGCAAAATGTTTAATTGTTTTATTTCAAAAATGAGGGAAGTTAAAATTTCAATTGAGCAACGACCTCTATAAAGCAACACCAAAACAGGATCACAAATCTAACTTATGGCTTTCACACCATTACGAACCTGATATTCAAATTAGAAGAAAACTGAAACAAAAACGTTACCATTCTCTGGTGAAATGAGTGACCACCAGATAAAGAATTATTGGCTTGGGGTGTATTATATGAAAACGAAGGTCCGGAACTATCAGAAATGCCAGGAACAGAAGGTCTCGGAAATGATGAAGAACCTGGTGAATTATCATACCCTGTAGTAATAACAAAAAAGTTAGTTACCGGTAAACGCAAAAGGCTTGCAAGTTGCATCAATTTAAAACAATATTTAATAAACATATTGCTGATTAAAACATTTCTAGCAAGCGGAAAAAATGAAAGGTTGCAAAATTATCAACTAACAGTGTTGGATGATAATTGACGAGGGCTTTCAGAATTTGTATTAACATTTGGGGGCACATTGTAAGAAAATGAAGGGTTGGAGGCACCATATTATGTGCATTAACACAGTTAACTGAGTCCATGACATCCATTGGATCAGTGGTCACGCCTCCATCCTTTACGACGGGTGTATCGACAACCGAAGCAGGCACAACAGCTGGAGTCGAAGATGGAGAAGATTTTGGTTCGACATGTGGGTCAGCGTCAGACCCTTGAGATGCCATGATCTGCAAAATGAAGTTTGGGGAAAAGAAAAGCAGTATTAAAGTTGAGGAAATATAAATTGTAGAGGGAACTAAAAATACTGTCTCCATTTCTCAAGTGTAATAGACTAATATCTAAGTCGTATGGCATGAGCATTATTTATATAAGATGGTGACAATAGTATTGAAGTCTTTTAGATTCACTATAGCATCACCACTTAAACCATGTCCATCAGTATCAGATAAACAAATCTAAGAGTAATAATAAATAACTAGGGTGTAGTTAGAGATTGATACACACAGATCAACAATGGCCTTCTCAATTGAATCTATTTTGCTGATTAAAGTGAACACGTCATGAAAAACTGAATAAACACACATGCTTCGACCCAATTAGTTCCCTCTACACAGATGGCAATAACAAGCTTAGTAAAAAAAAGAAGAAAATCCGATAAAAAAAGTTATAAGTATTAAGTCAATTAGGCTACAAAACTCACATACACCTTAGCTTTATAAATACATACCCGCAAATGGTGACTATGGCTTCCAAACCCAAATTAAATCCATCCTTTTAGATTTGAAGTGGTTTAATTGGTAGCAAACTGTGTAAGGTTTGATTCTTTATTTCTTGCTTTCTAATATGTCTATCATCTTTCACCAACATAACTGGAACATGTCATTTACATTAACCCTCACAAAAACAAGCACCCAACTAATTTGACGGAACAATACAAGAATACTCAAATCCTAAATTTGTCATAAAAACACAAATCATGTTAATGATATAAACTTTAGACAACAATAATCAAAAAGACTATATTTTTGGTTTCTTAAACCTTAGAAAACACAAACAAACAATAAATAAATAAAAAAAGCCTAATTAAACGGCATAAAAACAATCTGCATTACAAATAAAGCATAAATTAAAGAATATAGAAACGAATCTTTATGAAATCTGCATTACAAATAAAGCATAAATTAAAGAATATAGAAACGAATCTTTATGAAATCATAAATTGACGTGATGCGAAAGAAATACCTAAAATACTGGGATTGGTGATTTACCAGAACATGCATATGCACCAGTGTTAGTAAAATCCTTCAAGATACGATTTTGTGGTGAAAGATTTTGATTAAGAATAGCAAACTGTGCAAAGAAAAGAAAAGAGGACGGAGCACTCGGTGGAGAGATAACCACAAAAGTCAACTATGGCTTGGATTTTAATACAATGTTATACATACTTATCAACGATGTCAAAATAATGATTTTAAAACAAGCAAGATAGCCCGCGCGTTGCTGCGGGACTTATTTTTTTGCGAGTTTATTACATAAGAAGTGAAGCTTGAAAATACATAACCGCATCCATAATATATAGTAAATATCCATAGTTCTGGAATTGCTATTAGGTTTTGTAAAAGCATAAAATGCAACATAAAGACATAGTGAAAGCTTTTATATAGCAGATCTCGAATAGCAAATTTTATAAAAATGCATACTAAACTATTATATATCATACAGAATATGCAATCTTATCCGTATACACGTCTTTCTTACAAGACCCACTTTACCCGCTAACGAAGCCCGCCATCTTATTGGCTGTTCCAAACAGCGAGTGATTTCTTTTCTAATCCAGGGTCAAAAAATATGGACGCCCATCTTTTCTTAAGTCAATGTATAGAAACAATGCTGTTGTGTGCGAACCTGCTCAACATCAGTAAACAAAGTTAGTATTAGAGAGCTTACCTGTAGCATATGGCTGGGTCAGAACGTGTAGGAATGTCTACATTGGGCGACAAACCTGGACATACAAAATAGTGAAAATGTATCAAAGCAGCTCAAAAGGAAAAAGAAGCTTAGGATGGTCAGGATCGGGATCTGAATAAATTTTATTATCTAGTTTGCGAGTCAATGTTCTCCTGTGTCCAAACTAAAACCTTTCTTGTCTATTTTTATTTGAAAATTATGAGATAATTTAGCTACGGCACCAGGTGCATTTCCCCAAGGGTGGCCTAAAGTTCCGCCATACCTTAAAACGACAGTGAGAAAATAAATTGTTTTGTTTTTTATCTTTTTAAATCACATCGATTCTAAGTATATTGTCTAGTTTCATACAGAATATATGGCAGGGTCCTATTAATCTTAATCTGCTTATATTTGCGTTTTTTTATTATATATGTTCTAAGTATACTTGCAGTCCGTTATTCTTTCACATTGCTTAAAGTACCGATAATGTTATTCCAACTATAAGCTAAATACTTTTTCAATGTATGATGCGGTTCAATTTTTCATGGAATCTTCCACAGCTCGCTTGAAGTAATTAATGTAGTGTCTACCTATAAGCTAAATAGTATTGCAATGTATGTTGCAATTCAATTTTTCAATGAATTTTTCACAACTCGCTTGAAGTAACTAATGGAGTGTCTTAGATTCCTAATTTAAGGTTACTTAGAGGGTGTTCAAAATTACTTTCTGCGAGTTATAGTCTGGATAAACAGTGAGTGACTATTAATTAGAAATAAGTTATTATGTGTTTTCTTTTGCGTTAAAAAGAACAGTTTGCAATAAAAAGTTAAATGCACGTAACTAATATGAGTAATAACCTACATCTTAGTTTTAGAAATCAAAATCAAACTAATGCATTAAACACAAATACCTTCTTATGAAATCACCGATGTATCAGAAGGTATGCATTAAAAGGCTCATGTTGTTTTCACCATTTGTATTGCATCTTGCAGCTTCATTTGCAGGTACTCATTAATGTGCACCATCTACCGCAACATTCGGTATCATGATATTCCATAATATGTGCAGTCTTCATTCTGCCAAGCTGTAATTCAGCATATAAAAAAGATGAGCATCATAGTGTAACATATAATTGGCCGCTTTGGCCGGTTAACTTTTATAATATTAACTTTGTACAGGGTGTGATGGTTCTTTACCTACCATGTAAGTGTGCGTTTGGCCTGCTTCTTCAATTTGGTCATTGCTTTATTTTTGGTCAAGTAACCCATGAGCCGCTTATTGTGAGTTTGTTTCGACATATAAGTGTCGCTACCGAAAAGTGAAAGAGGTAGATGACCATAAAGGTATGCAAGCAAAGAAGCTAACTAACCTGGTCCGACAAAAGTGCCGCCTCTTGCTTGCCTAATGAGACTAAAAAAGGTTACTATCGTCTGCACCAAACATTGAAATGAGTACGGGTCTACCTCAGTTTAGTCCCATCTTAGATTAAGATACGTTTTCCCATTTGTTTACATTCTCCAACAGTTTTATCGGAAGAACCTTGTTATCAATTTCTAAATCAAACTCAATGGATCGACCTACTGATGCATCCTTTAACTCAAACCCAAATATATTTGCATTGTCTGATTGAAACCCCAATGCTTTAACAACGGAATCCTTCAGATCCTAATATACAAACAATGTAAACATTAGAAACCCAAACCGCAAAGCTAAAAAAACATAAACGCTCATGCCGATATTTCAACACCAGTTGTAAAAATGAGGTGTTTGGGTAGAAGCTTATTTAAACAACTTATTGGCTTAATATTGCATTCTGAAATAGCCAAATAGCGAAAAACCAACTTCGAGTCTTTGTGTATAGCAAAACAGCATAAACTTTTCGGCTTATATAACTGTCAAATAAACTGTTTAATAAGTTCCACTTTCATCGGTTATTTGAATGGCTTACAGGTTATTTTGTGATACTGCATCCTAATTGCCATATACCAATCACATATCTAACATATTCACTGCAGTTCAATCAATTCACATACAATCAAATCAAAATGTAACACGAACAAAATCCAGATCAAACTTTTTGTTCAACAAAACTGGGCATAAATGTTTTAAGCAATTCTCGTATTTTCTTAACCTCAGCAGTGAAATTTCTCCATATTCTTTTTCTTACAGCTGAATTTTTTCATTCAAAACGTACCGAGTTAACGCTTTTCACATGATCCTAAGCCTTCCATTGACAAAAATATGTGAAAGTGCAATAGAACCTAAAATCCTTTTCACAAAGTTATGCTCGTATCCTCATGATTTGTTGCTAAATTTGTTTATATTTATATATGATTCATAAGTCTTTACTTTATAAAAGAGAATTACATTAAGAAACAGATTTTCATTCTTTACGGGAAGTCCATGTTTTAATATTTCATTGCAACACGCCAAGATTATATACTCGTTTATTAAACTAATAGCCATTTTTGAATGATATAACTACATAACTAAGAAACCAATAAGAGGTGTCCTAGTGGTAACAACCGTATGTGGCCACTAATATATGCGAGGTCTCGAGTCTAATTATTGTTTAGTGCAAACAACACGCGACGAAGCCAACCTTTCTAAAATGGAAAGGATTTTACCCCCGTTGCCAAAGGAACAGTGCACCCTAAATACACCTAATTTCAAAACCCCACAGATTAACCGACATAAATTTTCTATTTGACACTTTAATTTCAAAAACCCCCAAATATGTTTTTATAAAAAAAACCCAAAGCTGACGACTTGCTAGTGTTTGCAAACACTAAAACACATGAATCGAAAAATAACATACCTCTTTGGTGAGGTGTATAATAACATACCTCTCAGATGAAGCCGTAAATCAAAATATGACCTACCAAATTAAACCTTCTCCAAATCAGGGGGCGGTGATGAAGACTAAACTGGATCAACTGAGATACATATGCTTCTATAACTTCTTGAAGCGGTGTAAGTTTGTGTGTGTCTGCTGTGGAAGAACATTCGAGAGAGAAGGAAAGAGGTCAAATCATTATACAATTGCAAAACGGGCCTTAGCAATGGGTCATCACATGGGCCGGGCTAACACAGATGGGTTGGGTCATCAACAGTTGTTAACGTAAACAGTACTCGACATCTCTAATGATTATATATATAATAACAAGCAAGATAGCCCGCGCGTTGCTGCGGGACTTATTTTTTTGCGAGTTTATTACGTAAGTGAAGCTTGAAAATACATAACCGCATCCATAATATATAGTATATTTAATATGAAATTATTTTTTTCTGCACGTAACCCGCGGGGCGTTAATTTTCGCGCGTTTTATTGCGTGTCATTAATTCTTTTTTTTTTCTTTAATTTTTGTGCGAGTTTATTAATCCTAAATTTGTCATAAAAAAACAAATAATGTTAATGATATAAACTTTAGACAACAATAATCAAAAAGACTATATTTTTGGTTTCTTAAACCTTAGAAAACACAAACAAACAATAAATAAATAAAAAAAGCCTAATTAAACGGCATAAAAACAATCTGCATTACAGATAAAGCATAAATTAAAGAATATAGAAACTAATCTTTATGAAATCATAAATTGACGTGATGCGAAAGAAATACCTAAAATACTGGGATTGGTGATTTACCAGAACATGCATATGCACCGGTGTTAGTAAAATCCTTCAAGATACGATTTTATGGTGAAAGATTTTGATTAAGAATAGCAAACTGTGCAAAGAAAAGAAAAGAGGATGGAGCACTCGGTGGAGAGATAACCACAAAAGTCAACTATGGCTTGGATTTTAATACAATGTTATACATACTTATCGACGATGTCAAAATAATGATTTTAAAATATTTAATAAATTTATTGTCAGACCCTCAACGGGGCTTGGACAGAATACGTGTTCGGGGGCGTGACATCATAATATACATCACACAAGATCAAGGGAACGACCACTAATGGACGTTTTGAAAATCATAACTCATTGCGTTTATTAAAAATGGATAAATCTTACAAGATTTCAAATGAAATTAAACGTCGCGGAAGCGTAATTTAGTTTTCAAAAGACAACGAGTATGAAGGATAATTAAAGTCTTGAAAGATAATATCATATTGCACGTAGACTCCACATAGCACATCAGAGAAGTCAAAAGCTAAGCACCTGAGAAAAACATGCTAAAACATCAATATAAAGTTGGTGAATTTATATGATTAAGTAAAGTATTTAAGAGAATAATTTTTTTTAGTGAATACTGCCTCACTCACAGTAATATGGAAAAGTATTTAGTAATCAGAAACGTTTAACAAAAGTAGTGTGGACCACAATATTTCAAAACGTATGTGACAGTTATAACAGATACAACTTCACATAAAAGGCATTTACGTTGCACTAAGCTCATGACACCGAAGCTCAATTCACGTTGCATATAATATGCCAATTGAAATTTCTGCCCTACAGGTATTTGACCAAGATCACATAACGAAGTCCAACATGGTATATATCCGTATATTCGGGTGCCCCGTGGATAGTAAGTGTTACTTACCCGGATAGGAATAATTAGTCTCAATAGATCTATTTATGACACTCGCGCTCACTTAACCAATCCCATTGGTCATAGGTAATTAACGGTTGATGATAATTCGAGCAAAATAGTGGTCTAAACGCTTAACTTAGGCGACACGTAAACAGGGAAGGTAAATCAAGATACTTGTGTCCATAGTAAAAGCATAACAACGTTTTCGTAAAAGCTTAAAGTACTTATATCCATAAGTAAAAACGAGTTTGATATCAATCATGTAACGAGTTTGTAATCAACATATAAACGAGTTTGAAATTTAGTAATGTAAACGAGCATGTTTCTCACCCCAAAGATATAAAACGTATATAAAACAGTAGAAATGTGGGGCTATGAACTCAACTTAAGCAAATAGTGAGATAGTAAATTAACAAAGAGAATGATGAAATCGAACGACTCTAACCGCGACCTAATTAAAAGGCGCGCTTTAAGAACGAGAAATAAATAACAAAACGTCGTATAAGACGCTTATAAAAGAAACAGATATCCATATGTGTTTGTGCTTTATTTTATTTAACAAAAATGTGTCTTTACGAACTCATTAGGTTTATATAAACGTTACGCCACTCTTACGGAAAGTTTCCATTTTTGAGAAGTTACTATTTATAGAAAGTTTCCATTTTAGGAAAGTTTTTAGTTTCGGGACGTTAATAGCGTCCCCTATGTTAGTCGTTTCCATAATTCCAAAAATGCATTAGTGAAACTTAAATGACTATGCATTATTTCTATCTCGCTAGTATACCCTAACTTACTATATTTAGAAACGTTCAACGACATCGTTTTATCATTTTTAGAAAACTCCTAACCCTTCGTAATAATATCAAAACACTACGTTAATATATTCTAAGGTTTTCGAAACCTAAACGGACCTAACCTGCTTGAAAACGTTTTCATATATAAAATTATATGTTTGAAAATAACTTGACGAAAACTAGGGTTTAACTCACTCATCAAGCATTTTTTAACACGACTTTCGCGACTTTGAAAAGGAAACGTCATTTTATGCCATGTTTATGTTTTACACTTTGGCTTAAACGGACTCGAAAGGGGTCAAAATGGTCATTTTCATTTCTGATTTGACCGTATAAAAATCGTTTTGCCAAAAAATGTTTCAAGTTTCATTTGAGCGTAACTCAATCGTTTTAAGTCCGATTTTAGTGTTCGATATATGAAAAACTATCTATACGAAACGAGCTATCCGAAATCTACCTTCTCGGATAATGAAAACATTTTTAAGTTGCCCAAAACCTAAAAACCAAGTGTTGACAGCAACATGTTTTGTCGATAGTAATCCCAAAATCCACCAAATCTCCACAATAGTGCCTAATCTAATCCTAATCTCCATTCACGACTAATCCAACAACAAATCCACACTTATATCTAACATAATCCCATCCTTATCATCATATCATCACACTAATCCACTCATCATTTCTTTAATAAAAAATTATTATAAAAGAAGGCATAAAATTTCATTATTTCATATCTCATCTTGTTTCTTTTTGAAAAGTTAACACAAACACAATAGGATTTAAACCAAGAGCATAAGAAAATAAAGAAATCAAAAGGAGGTTCAAGAAAGAGCTTACAAATAATAAAGAAATAAGATTGAACACTTGATTTAATACATACACCAAGATCTTGCAAAAACCCCAAATTTATTTTGAAACCCTAATTTCTTAAACCTTGAAAATGGATGATTCAATTCTTCAAGATACCTTAGAAGCCCTTAAACAAGAAATAGGAACACTTGTATTTGGAGGAAAATGAAAATTTATGGGACCCTTTTGGGTCTCTTGTGGTGCCGTGGGTTTCTCCAAAGGAAGGAGAAATAAAAGGAAATTTTGGAGGCTTAGCTTATGATGTTATGACATAGAATGAGAACATGTGAGGTTTATATAGGACAAAGGGTAAGGTCTATGGTAAGAAGTATGGACTAGTCAACACGCACATACATTAAACAAGTGTGTGTTGTGTCGTGTGTTTTAAAGAACCAAAAGGAAGGGTTTTGAACTTTTTCTACTAGCTAGGAAGAATTATTAAACCATTGTTCAAGTTTATAGTTGCTAGTGGTTTTGTGGTCCAAGATGGTAGTACATAGTGTAAGCAAATATTGGTGCATGGGAGGAAGAATACAAATGTGTCATTATCTTTGTTTTCTCGTGCACATGGACTTGTTTTTATGTACCAAAAGTTAAAATATGCTTCATGATTTAATTTAGAAGCTTGAACCAAGAATTTTTAAGGGAAGGTTAACAAACGTATCCGTTGAAAATTTGGTTTTACGTGCAATGATGACAAGTTTTCGGGTCTCTCTTTGACCTAAAATGCGAAAAACGCAAAATGTACGCGAAAAACGTAGAAATCAAAAACGGAAGTGTACGTGACCTACGTAACACTTTGAAATGATAAAAATAATGCATATAACAAATATACTAATCTTAGTCCGAAGCCGGAACGCGTTCGATGACGTTTTTCAGTTTTACGCGGGATAACTTCCCGGTTTTTAAGCCGAATTTAAACGTAACGTATAAAAGTCAAAATAATGAACGGAATAGTTTAAAAATAAAGACCTGAAATTTACAGGGTGTGACATTTATCATAAACCCTAAACCCTAAACCATTGAAATTTACCATATTAGACGACTAAGCAAATACGACCGTTGAAATTTATCATGAATCTCTGTTTCAGTTAACCATCACGTTACACAACTCGGCCGCGTTTAAAATTGTTTTAACTGATATTACAACTCGTATTAACTCATGACAACTTCACTACAATCTGCATAAGCAAACCCTCGATTACCAACAAAACTAAGCCCGGTGCAACGCATGGGTTTGAACGACTCATTTATTTAAAATTTAAGAACTAAAGTTTTACATAATAATTACCCACTCTTTTTTAAAATCTTTTTTACAAAATTGACACACATGTTTTTAATACATTTTATAAATTAGACGAAAATTTAATAGTTTGACCAAATTGAGCTTCAATTTTAACTTTTATTGACCAATCACATTGCTCAAGTTTATCACGTGTTAAATAAAGTAAACTAATTGGTCCATTTTCTTTAATAAGACTAATTTTTTTAGAAAATTGCTTCGAAATGATATAATTATTTTTTATATGAAATATGTATTTTCAACTTTCTAGTTTCTTTGCTTTAAGCTTAAAATTGTTAAGTTGAGGAGATTTAGGTTTCGTTTGTTTTTTCAGAGGTTTTACCTCTTCATCTGCAAACATGTCTGAAGAAGAAGAGGTACATCTAAAGTCTTCATTTTTAAAGAAGAAGACCTGTTTTTTATGGTATTGAAGTGCTTTTTTCATTTTTTTTTCTTTATCTTTATCGAAATGATTCATTATCCGTTTTATACATTTTGTATGTTTTCGTACATTTTTATAAGCTTTCATCCATTTTTGTACGTTCTCATCCGATTTCATACGTCTTGTATATTTTCATCCGTTTTCATACGTATTTATACGTTTTTTGTACGATTTCGTACGTTTTCATCCGTTTAATACGTTTTATGGTTTTTTATGTTTTTCTACGTTTTCATACTTCTTTTACGTTTTATACGTTTGTGTACGTTTTTAACGTCTTTTAACCTTTTTTTAAAAGTTTTTTGTACGGATTAAAATGTACAAAACATATAAAATTAGGTGGAAATGTATGATTTATAAAGAGTTCAAATATACAAGATCCAATTCCTTTCATACTAGTTAAGGCTGATCGGGATACGAAAACCGAACTGGACCAAAAACCGAGTTGGTCCAAAACACGGGACCGAGAACCGGACCGAAGAACGAACATGAGAGAAAGGACGGATCGAGAACCATACCAAAATATGTTCGGTCGGTCCGATTTCGATCTGATTCAGTCCACGGTAGCCCTAATACTAATACAAGTGGCCAATATCTATTCTATTAAACAAGTGGTTAATATCTAAAAAGGTAAATCATGCAACAAAGTTTAACCTTATATATAAACTAATAAAGTGAAAAAAACACAAACACTCAAATACCCCTTGAGATGGTCAAACCGTCAAAGTACAGCCACAAACTTAAAAACATACCCGCAAGATTAAAAAGGTTCCTAAAAGCATGTGTTGAAGGTCAAAATCTATGTTTTTAACAAACCCATAAACTTAAATTTACTACTTATAACATCAAAATAGCAACCAGTAAATAAGAAATTGAAAGCGGTGGCGGCTAGATGGTGGCGACGAACAGAGGGTGACCAGAAGCCGACTAAAAGGGTGGCTGGAGGCGGCGGTTGAGAGGGTGGCTGGCGGCTGAGATGGGTGGGAGAGGGAAGTGGTGATTGAGAAAAAAGGATATAAAGAGGAGAAGTAGAGTTTGATGAGTTGAAGATGATATAAGAGGTTATATATAGCTGAAAACTTGAAGAGGAAAAAAGTGATTATGTCATCTGAAAGTCCCAATTAACACGTCTATAAGGAATATAATACTTATCTAATGTAAATAACACACGTAATAAATTTTCAATCGTGTAGTGCTTTATTGATAAGAATCAAAGTATTACTAATGTGTTATGGATCGCACAAGTTGAATGAAAATGTAAGATTACCCTTTGAATAAGTAAACTTGATAAAGTATCAAGTTTACAAGCGAACTTATATAGACCAGCTGAGTGGATCAGAGGTCTACCTTGTAAGTTTGACAAAGGTTTAAATGTCTATAATAACTACAACAATGAAAGCGATAGCATTTACTCCTTACAGCATTCTCTATTTATACTAATACGAGGTTGCAACCTTCGAGGAGGTAGTTGTGACGTGTCAAGAATCTAGTAGAGGATGTACAAGGTATTTAATGCACGTCCATTCTTGGAAACATCCCGCCCATACTTTAGTGAACAGTTCTGCCAACTGTTCATTACTTTTACCAACTTCGTACTTGTTACAAGCTTTAACTCAAATCACCTTTTGTCCCACCTTTATGAGATATTAAGTTTCCCGCCTAAACTTTAGAGAACAATCTTAAGCTCAGCTTGTTCTTCTTCAAAGGGTAATAGGATAGTCAGAGTATTGCCACCTCTAACTCTCCTTAGAACCACAACGTATTCCTTCTACATACCAGCTGATATCCATCCCAGCTGACGAGTATGTCTTCAAGTGATCTTCTACTTCCTTGACAATGTCTTTGACTTGAATACGTCTGAGGTTGCTCGCTGAGGCTTTGCACTCAGCGAGTCCTTCAATACCCGCTGATGTCTATCAGCGGGTCCTTCAATACTTAGCTTAATTTCTGTTTAAATCCAGGCACTGATCATTGGGCTCTGAATTGGCCTAATTTCTAGTTAACATCATTGGTGAACCTCTTGCTGGTATCACAACCAGAAGTAGGGTCAGAGACTCAGAAGTTGCCTTAGCTCATGAATGTTTGTATGTTAACTTTCTCTCTGAGATGGAACCCAAGAAGCTTACTGAAGCTCTAGAAGAAGAAGGATGGATTATTGCAATGCAAGAAGAGCTGAATCAATTTGAAAAGAATAAGGTGTGAACTTTGATTCCTAAACCTTATGGTAAAACCATAGTTGGGACCAAATGGATCTTGAAAAATAAGATGGATGAAAATGGGGTTGTTATTAAGAACAAAGCAAGGTTGGTTGCTCAGGGTTATAATCAGCAGGAATGGATTGATTATGAAGAAACCTTTGCACCTGTTGCAAGATTGGAAGCCATAAGGATCTTTCTTGCTTATGCAGCCTACATAGGTTTTATGGTGTATCAGATGGATGTGAAACCCCTAGCTTCTTTGCTTGAGTTAGAACCCATTCAAATTTTGCTTTGAGGCTTTGAAGTAGTAAATCAATTTACTTGCCTTTTGACTTGGATGCCAGAGCAGGTACTTCAAGCCATTCACTAAACCCCAGGGTCCTTAATCTAAACTTATCATACACAGTAAGATTCAGTGGGTCATTTCCTCTAGTGATCATCATAGAAGCTTCCTTGGAAGAGTTTACTCTGTAGCTGATTTTTGTAATTGGTAATGGATTAGTCCTCTCATGGATACACTTGTTAAACTCTTCCAGCATCCTGGCCCTTTTCTCCTCATACTCAGCTATCTTCAGAGCCTAAGCCTTTATGTTTTTTTGGTTCATGATCCTTTTCAAAGACTTCTCTGACTTCTCCTTCTTAGCTTTGAGATCAGCTAGTCACTTTATCTCCCTAACTTGAGCCATAATATCCTCTTGTGTTAGTTGCTTATCTGGAGTGATAAAAGACTTGATCTTTGGCATTTTTGGCACATATCCTCATTCTTCAATGTAAGGCATGAGATCTTTTAATGGTTCTTCAATTGCAATACCTTTACCTTTGGATTTATCTCTAGGAGGAGTTGGATCTCTTGGTGGAGTTGGCTCTCTTAGAGGAGTATAAGAGAAGATAGATGAAGTGGTTTGAGTTAGGTGTTCAGAGAACTGATCAAATGACATTTTGGTAATCTTCGTCCTCTAGGTAGGTTCAGGCATGACTGACTTCAAAGGTGTTGGTGATGGAATTGATGATGTAGGAATTAAAAACTTTAGCTTCTTAGCTGGAGGTTCATCATCAGATACATTCTTTTCAGAACTCTTTTCCTCTGAACTATAAAGAACCAGAGCATTTTCTTTATTCACAGGTGGGGGGCTTGTTCTTGAGTTGGTTATTGTTCCCCCTGAGCATTTTCCATGGTATCATCACCTGACTGTTGCTCCCCCTGATTTTGATCAGGGTTCTCTTTAGTAGGAGTTTTAGGATTGTTTTTCTCCCACTTATCCCCCTCAGCATTAGCCTTTTTTAAGACTTCTGCTGCTTCGAGGAGGGAAACCATATCCTTATACATAGTTTTGAGATCATGAACATGTTGGGAGTTTGTGGCCATAGTAGACTGAACTGATGCAAGCTTGTCAGAAACCACCTTTACCCATTTGCGGACCTTATTCTTGACTGACACCCCCCAACTTTGTTTTGATGACTTTGCTTAATTCCTGCTAAAGGGTAACAAACCTGCAACTCTTCAGAGTGTTGAACTCGTTGAATTATTTATACATTGGCTTGAGTACAATGTTAGGGAGCTGATCTTGTAAGGTTTATTAGACTTGTGCATAAAAAATGGTAATTTCTCTTTAACAGATTCCTGAATAGAGTGGTGGATGGAATCCTTAATCATCTGAGGAAGAGTGTTCTTTAGAGCCTCTAAGAATAGACCTAGCAAATTTGCTTTAAGAGCATCAGCAACAATGTAAGGAACAGAAGAGTGAATTTCATCAGTCACTTTCTTTGATATGCTGGACTCTAGCTGATCAACCTTGGTGTTAAGTGTGCGCAACTCTTCATGAAGATGACCAAGGGGGTCTAACTGAGCTGGCATATCTACGGAAGCATTAAAGTTGTCAGCGATACCTGTTTGAGAGTCATTATTAGCAGCTTCTAGGGTCTCAAAGCCTGTCAGAGAGACCAGGTCATCATCAGGCATGGAACGTAGTCCAGAGTCAGAGTCAGAGGCATCATCCTCTAACTTTATTTGATCATATGATTCAGCACCTAGAAAAGTGATTTGAGCATCATCATCAGGTTGGCTTGGCTGAAACCTCTTGATTACTTTGATCTCAGACTCTGTGCCATAAGGGCTTTCAAGTTTTTCTTGAGTAGCCTTATTCTGCTGATCAATTTCATCCATGAGTTATTCAAATGTGACATCCCCCATAGATTCTAACCCAGACTCCTTCACTCCCTCCTGGACATTTTGGTCTAGTACCTGCATATATGTTAGTTGAAAAGGTGAATTTGTAATAAAGTGTGGGATCGCCATTTGCTGCCCCTAAGAAGACTGGGTGTGATTATCTAGTCCCCTCAAAAGTTGAAAACTTTTAGGACTCTTTTCAGTTGTGAGTTTGTAATATGGGGAAGGATTGTCATTCGTTGTTGATGTGTCATTGTGTAGGTGTTATTTATGTATCAAGTTTTACTATTTATTTTATGCCGACTGATATGTGTTTAATCACATATCATTTTTCTTATTAAAATGAGCATTAAATGACCAAAATACATTATAAATTGCTTGTATTGTGTAATTTATGGTGCAGGTAACGGTTATACCAAAAATGGACAAAAAACAAAGCAAAACGGGCAAAACCAAGCACGAGATTGGAAAGAGCGCGAAAAACCAAAGCCGAAGGCGTACCCATCTTCTATGAACCAACTTGGGCCCACTTAATGGGTCGGGTTAACCCATTTAAGACTTAAGCTATAATAACATATGCCTTAACCCATTTCTTTAATATCCGGTCCAAGTCTATAATCCACTTTTGGCCCAATATTGTTTATAAGCACAAAAGCCCAACCCCACCCAAAAGTCAAACCTTATAACTCCATGGTCAAACTTACTGTACCTTTCCCTCCCACCTTTTTTACACAGAACATCTAATAGAGTACGGGTTAAATCCTTTCACCCCCACACATTCGAATGCTTCTAGAAGGCTCAGCTGACACCTTTGATACCCATTTAGCCACGCTGGCAATCCTCAACATTTCTATTGGTTGTTAATGCGTGTACTTGATCTAACGGCTCAATAAGGGATGGATTGTAGGCGGTTATGATTGGAGGGTTGTGATTAGAGATTGGGATGCTCCTCCTTGGCCTAGAAGGTTCCTCTATCCTCTATAAATAGAGCCCTTGATCACATAGAAAAGGTGTGTAGTTTTTAGCTTAAGCTTAGTAGTAATTTAGCTTATTGTAGTAACTTTTAGCTTATTGTTTTTATTTTAATGTCATTTACTCTTAAAAGCTTGTATTCTCTTTGGTTAATCAATAAAATTTTAGTGTTCATTTAATTCGTGTTTAATTCATGTTTTTCCTTATTGCAATTATGGTTTAAATAAGTTTAAAATTAACTAAATAAGCTCTATAAGTTCTCTACTACTTCATAAGCTAGATATCATTCAGTTAAGCCTTAAAAAGCTTAACCGAATTAGTATTTACTTCAAATCTTACTCACAAATTACCTTAGCTTTAACTGGATGATAAGCCAAAAAGGGATGGGCTTATGGACAATACCAGCTTATCTCTAATAAGCTGGAGCTTGTAGAATAGCTCTTTTGAGCATTTAAGCCCTTGTTTTGAGCAAAGGGCAAGGTTCTTCTCCTTTTCTCTTTTTAAAGTTTAATTCCTGTTTTGCTTATTACTGCTTATTCTGTGCTTATTGCTTGCCTACTGATGTTTAAATTATGCTTAATCTATTTTTAAATAGCTTATTGCATTTAGTTTATAGCATTTCATAATCTGTTTTTAGCTTTTATGTTGTTCTGATTATATATCAATTAAGAAAATCCAAAAAATTTGTACATTAGTGTAGCTTATATTCTAGTGTTTATTTTTATGAAACTTTTGCTTAAATGTTCTTAAAATACATAATGCTTAATCTGTTTCTACTTTATAAAGGTTTTCAAAATTTATCTTAGCTAAAAAAGTGTTTTATAAGTTTTAAAGGGGTGTTTGACATAAGCAGTCTTAACATAAGTTAAGACTGCTTTGGTCATTTTTGGTCATCAAGCCAATTTTGATAAGCTCAATCAAAGTCTAAAAGCTAGTTTTCTTAAGTTTTGAATAAGCATTGTTAAGTTTTAAAGTTAGTTTTATTAAATGTTCAAGTCTGTTAGTCAATTAGGTTTTCAAACTGCTTATTTTTAGTATGTCTTAAAAATCCATTTGAGTAGTGATATTTGTGATCAAAGTTTGTTTCTAAAAGCTTCATAGTTTATCTGTTTTGAGTCATTATCCTTTGAAATCTTCTCTTAAAGATTTTAGCTTAAAACGGTTAGTATAGTTAAAGTGTGGATTAGCTCTTTATGCAGATTATATGAGGGCTTATTCTAGCTTAGTTTAAGTTATAACTTGCTGAATTTTGTTCATTGTAATCTAGTTCAATCTGTTTTAAGTTTTCTTTAATATTCAAAACCAATTTTGAGTCTTAAACTTAAGTTGCATTTAGCTCAAAAAGAGTCATAAACGGATATGATGCATGCAGTCTGATTTAATTAGGATTTTAGCTTATTTAGTTGTTTGTTTTAGCTTAATTCCAGTTTGCATTAGCTTATTGAGTCAAGTTCTTGATCTGTTTTTAGTTCTTAGCCTTTCACTTTGCTTATTGAGTCTAATTTTTAAGCTTATAATATGTCTTCATAAACCAAAAAGCCAAATACATTAGTTTAAGTCTGTCACTTTTCAAGTCCTTTTTCTAGCTTATTTTTCTAAACCATTTGTCTTATTTTTAGCTTAAATGTGTTCTTTGCCTATCAAAGTTGATCTGTTTTGAGTTGTCACCTTATTTCGAGTGCTTACTTGTTCTTAAAATTGGCTTAAAGTTAGGTCCTGTCCTTTAAAACTGCCTTTTTATGTATGCTGTCTTTTTAGCTTTTTAGTGCTTTTCAGCTTAATTTGATTCCTTATTTTGAATCATATATGCTTATTAGCTGTAGGTGTTAATCTGTTTTAGCTTATTTGCTTTTCTTAGTAGCTTAGTGAGTCTAAAAAGCCAAATAGTTTTAGCTTGTTTTACCTTATAGCTTAAAAGCCAATCAGTTTTTTAAGAAGTTTTTTCTAGCTTATTTTTAAGTTTTGCCAAAAAGTTCTTTTATTAAAGTTTCTTAATAGTGCTTATTCTTTAGCTTTTCAAAAAGAAAATTTCAAAAAAAAGGATAGGTCCAGGACTCGAACCTGCGACCTTTCCTTCACACACACTAAGCCTTAACCATTGTGCCTTTAGGACTTTTCCATTAGAGTCTCACTTCATTTTTTATTTAAGCATTTCTAGTTTTTGCTTATCCGAGTTTATTATCTTTTTATCTGCTTATTCTTTCAGCAAAATTTCAAGTTTTTATTTTTCATAGATTCTAGATAGGTTAAAGTATTTTTCATAATTTTTCCAGATTTTTAATAATTAGTTTACTATTTTTAATATTTAATTTAAATTAAATCTGTTTTTAATTCAAAAAAATTAATTAATTAATTTCTTTTTCAAAAATTATTTTATACATTTAGGTCTTATAAATTTGAATTTTAAGTTTTTAGAGTTTATTTTGCTATATTTTTGTTTACCCGTTAGTCGTTAAGTTCCCGTTAAGTGCTTTGAATTTAGTTGTGCCTTTAAATCTAGTTAGCGTGCCTTTTTATTTGCTTCCCTTTGCGTTTTTAGAATTAGAAATCAAAAACAAAAATATTCGATATTCAAGCATCAAACAAAATAATTTCGTGGATTTCAAATTCATTTCTCGTCGGGATACGACATCCGGGAGATAAAATATTGTTTGTCCTCAAGCAGTTTTATATCAAACGGAATACTCTCTATACTATAATTAATTTGAAGTATTTAGGATATATATTTAATTATATATAGTCTATTTGTCATCGAATCAAATTTTTGGCGTCGTTGCCGGGGAGAGGTGTATGATTTTCGCGAAGTATTTGAAGTTAGTGACTTGAAGATCCTTCCCCGTGAAGTTATCGTTTATAATTTTCTATTTTATTTTATAAAACCATAAAAATACAAAAATATTTTGTTTTCAATTTATTTTATAAAATACCAAAAAAAATGAAAAACTCAAAAATAACCGTTGTGTCACTTGTGAAAACGGCTCACCTTTAGATTTACAAACTATAAGAGAGGTTTAAGGAGGGTTGATACTACGAACTTCGACCCGAAAGGAGAAGGTTTTTAAAACGCTTACCCGCTCTTCCGCTTCTTTGTGCGTTTTCTAAAGAGCTACCGTACACTTGTTCGATTATCGGTTACAAAAAAAATTTCGTTGTATTTTATTTTTCCTATCTTGTTTTTAGTACATGAGCACTCGCTCTACATCTTCTAATCTATATTCTCCGCTTAGAGACCCCGAGAGTCTTATTCGACGAAGGAATTTAGGTGAACCGTCATCTCTTTTTGACTTCAAAGAAGTTATGAGCATTGCTCATAATAATATGGGACCGCCTCATGCGGGTCCCCCTCCACCAAATAATGGTCCACCTCTGATGGTGAGACCTAATGGGCAAGCTCCCCGATTGATGGAGGAGTTGTGCCAACCGTCTATAAATGGACGGGGCGGACCAATTGCCCCGATTCCAATCGAAGCTACGGATTTTGGACTTCGTCATCACATGATACAACAAGTTCAAAATACTTGCCAATTTCACGGGTTACCGGGCGACGATGCCAATAGACATATTGATAAATTTTTGGAAATTACTCAACATATGAAGCAAAATGGGGTCTTCGATGACGCCCTTCGTTTATCTCTTTTCCCATATTCCTTGACGCATCATGCTATCGCATGGTATGATCACCTTCCAAGGAATTCTATCCACTCTTTCGACGATATGATGAGGAAATTTCTCTCGAAATATTTTCCTCTTTCCATGGTGACTAAATTAAGGAACGAGATCACGAAATTTGAACAAAAACTGCACGAATCATTATTCGAGGCATGTGAGCGTTATAAATTATCCATTGATCGGTGTCCTAACCATAACATGATTTTAGTTACACAAATTGATATGTTTTATAATGGTTTGATATTAAGTCATCGGGACACCATCAATGCTGCAGCGGGAGGAACTTTTATACAAAAGACACTGGAAGAATGTTACGAATTGATCGAGAACATGACCGCTCACCATAACCATTGGGACACTTCAGCAACTCGAGATGAGACGTCTAGAAATATCTCTTCTACTACTACTACTACTACCGAGAATCCAGAAGTTGCTCGACAATTAGAATTAATAAATAAGAATTTTCTAGAATTTATGAGACAAATACAATCGGTCAAATTTGTGAGTCCGAAGTACGAGACTTGTGGTGGTCCCCATTCTTTTACCTAGTGCCCAGCCGTCGATGGCTACACTTAAGAGGCCGCTTATGCTACTACGGGTAACTACAATTCGGGGGGTAATTCCTACCAACCACAAGGTGACCGTAATTTGCTTAGCTATCGCTCAAATAATTACCTCGGACCACCCGGTTTTAATCAACCAAATGTGCAAAATAATCAAAACCGATACAATCAAAATCAAAATCAAGAGAATTTTCAAGCCCCGAATTATCAAGCTCCGAATTTTCAAGCCCCAAATTATCAAGCTCAAGTTGGACCTTCGAATGAGTTAACGAACTACATGAAGAGTAATGAAGCTACTTTGAGAGCAATGCAAACTCAAATGACTAACATGAAGATGGAATTGCGAAATGAGTTCAAATCTACGATTGATGCAAAAACCAATAAGATAGAAAATCAAAACAAACAAATAATGAACATATTAACTAATATGCAAAATCAAAATCCCTCGGGTTCAGGATCACTTCCACCTACTCTTTCTCCTCTCCCAAAGGAAGTGGAATGTGAAACCGAGGCGACAAAGGACAAGGTGCAAAATACAAGTTTAGAAAGTATCGCATCCTCGGAAGACCTTTCTTGAGAACGGCAAGAGCTTTAATCGATGTATATGGTGAAGAATTAACTCTTCGAGTCGATGATGAGCCATTACATTTAAAGTCGGGCAAACTTCGAGATACTCTCGTAACTATTATGATGAAATGGTTAATCAAGTCAATGTCATAGACGTTGCTTGTGAGGAGTATGCTCAAGAAGTGCTCGGATTTTTGGATAGTTCGACAAGTGGCAATCCCACTCCTTCGGATCCTATCATCGCTTCTTCTTCCCCCTCGTTTACTCCTTTTGAAGGAGGAGATTTTATCTTGGATGAGATTGAGACATTTCTACGTACCCTGGAAGAACTTTCTAATTTGGATGACGATTACTACGACACTGAGGGAGATATTCGTTACCTTGAGAAATTGTTGAATGAAGATCCTTCTTCGAATCTCCTTCCGACGAAGAATGACGACCTTAAGCAAGTTGATGTTACTATGACGAAGCCTTCAATTGAAGAACCACCAGAACTCGAGCTTAAGGACTTACCGTCTCATTTAGAATATGCATTTTTAGAAGGAACCGATAAATTACCCATCATAATTTCTAAAGAATTAAAAGATGAAGAAAAGGCCGCCTTTTTAAAGGTTCTTAAGTCACACAAACGGGCCATCGCATGGGAAATTTCCAACATTAAGGGTATCAACCCTAGTTTTTGTACTCACAAGATCTTAATGGAAGACGGCTTCAAACCGGCGGTTCAACATCAAAGAAGGGTGAATCCGAAAATTTATGAGGTTATCAAAAAGGAAGTGATCAAACTCCTTGATGCCAGATTGATTTACCCTATCTCCGATAGCCCGTGGGTGAGTCCCGTTCATTGTGTGCCCAAAAAGGGTGGCATGACCGTAGTTGAAAACGAAGATAATGAGTTAATTCCTACTAGGTTAGTTACGGGATGACGCATTTGTATTGATTACCGAAAGCTTAATGATACCACTCGTAAAGACCATTTCCCGTTACCTTTCATGGACCAAATGCTAGAACGTTTAGCAGGGAACAAATATTATTGTTTTCTAGATGGATTTTCTAGATATTTTCAAATTCTAATTGACTCGCAAGACCAAGAGAAGGCCACCTTCACTTGCCCTTATGGGACGTTTGCCTACCGATGTATGCCCTTTGGTTTATGTAATGCTCCAGGCACGTTCCAAAGGTGCATGATGGCCATTTTTCATGACATGATCAAAGAAAAAATGGAGGTCTTCATGGATGATTTCTCGGTCTTCGGGGATTCTTTCTCTTCATGCCTCTCCCATTTAGACAAAATGCTCAAACGATGCGAAGAAATGTTATAGCTAAACTCCCTCATCCGACTTCCGTCAAAGGCGTTCGAAGTTTCTTAGGTCACGCTGGGTTCTATAGTTGATTTATTCAAGATTTTTCTAAAATCGCCCGGCCGATGACCCATCTTCTTGAAAAGGAAACCCCGTTTATTTTCTCAAAAGAATGTGTTGAAGCGTTTAATATACTTAAGAAAAAGTTGACCGAAGCCCCTATTTTAGTTGCCCCCGACTGGGACTTACCATTTGAAATTATGTGCGACGCTAGTGATTATGCTGTAGGTGCAGTCTTGGGGCAACATAAGACCAAACATTTTCAGCCTATACACTATACAAGTAAGACCATGACGGATGCTCAAGCACATTACACTACTACGGAAAAAGAGTTATTAGCCAGGGTGTATGCTTTCGAGAAATTTCGGCCTTACTTAGTCGTATCAAAGACCATAGTGTATACATACCACTCGACTCTTAAGTATCTTCTTGCTAAGCAATATACTATGCCGAGATTGCTCTGGTGGATTCTCCTACTCCAAGAATTTGATGTCATTATTCGTGATAAAAAAGGAGCAGATAATATCGCGACCGACCATTTGTCTAGATTAGAGAACCCTCATCAAGGTGATCTCGAGAAAAAGGAAATTACCGAAACATTTCCTCTCGAGACCCTCAGAATGATATCTTTTCATGGTGATTCTAGTACCCCATGGTTTGCCGACATTGCAAATTACCATGCGGAAAATTTTGTAGTGAAAGGGATGTCGTCCCAACAAAAGAAGAAAGTCTTTAAGGACGTTAAGCATTATTTTTAAGATGACCCCTACTTGTTTAAGATTTGTGGGATCAAGTGATTAGACGATGTGTTCACGGCTAAAAAGCCATTGATATCCTCACGGCTTGCCATAATGGACCCACCGGGGGACATCATGGTGCGAACTACACCGCTAAGAAAGTCTTCGATTCCGGTTATTATTGGCCAACAATTTACCGCGATGCCTATGACATAGTAAAGTCATGTGACTCATGTAAACTTCAAGGCAAAATCTCACAAAATGCAATTCAAGTATGCGAGATCTTTGACGTGTAGGGCATCGATTTTATGTGACCATTCCCGTCTTCTCGAGGGAACAAGTACATTCTCGTAGCTGTTGACTACTTGTCTAAATGGGTTAAAGCAAAAGCGCTCCCCACTAATGATGCTCGAGTCGTTGTTAAATTCTTGAAATCTGTTTTTGCCTGATTTGGAACTCCTCGTGCTATAATTAGTGATCGCGGTACTCATTTTTGCAATGACCAATTCACGAAGGTCATGCTTAAGTATGGAGTTACCCATCGTCTTTCTACCGCGTATCATCCACAAATAAGTGGACAAGTGGAGGTTTTAAATCGTAGTTTAAAATGTATTTTAGAAAGGACCGTAGGAGAAAATAGAGCTTCATGGTCCGATAAGTTAGATGATGTATTATGGGCCTTCTGTACCGCTTTCAAGACACCCATCGGGTGCACTCCTTATAAGCTTGTGTACGGAAAGGCTTGTCATCTTCCTATTAAACTTGAATACAAGGCCTATTGGGCCTTAAAGCATTGTAATGTTGACCTTAAAACCGCGGGTGATCACCAGAAAGTTCAAATGAATGAATTAAACAAACTCCGGGATCAAGCCTACGAGAACTCTTTAATCTACAAAGAGAAAACGAAGAAGATTCATGACTCCAAAATTAAGAACCGCGTTTTCAACGTTGGTGATCGAGTACTTCTCTTCAATTCTCGATTAAAGACTTTCTCGGGAAAGCTCAAAACCCGTTGGACCAGACCGTTCACCGTTACTCAAGTTTTCCCTTATGGAACCATCGAGTTATCTCAAACCGACGGACTAAATTTCAAGGTGAACGGCCATAGACTTAAACACTATTTTAGAGGAGACATACCACCGATGGTTATCCCAGATCTCCAAACTTTCCCCACGGACCACTAAATTCGGGGTCGAGTCAGGCTCGTGACTCGGTTAACAAAAACAAGCGCTTCGTGGGTGGCAACCCATGCTTATCCCTGGTAGTAGTATATTAGTATAATAATTATTAATAAGTGTGACATGAGGGAGACTCGCCTCTTCCTCTCTCGTGTTTTGTGTTTTATGTCCAGAATTGCCCGGATTTTAAAGACTCTCGTGCTCGTGGTTGTCCATCGTCCACTCGATCTTCAATCCTTAGCATGCTTATTTATGGGAATCCGATATCCTAGATCTTATTGATTAACGTTTATCTATTAGCAGAATTAATAAATGGCTTTAGATTTGCGTAGAGACCCCTTAATATTTGGATTATGCCTTGAAATTAGTATGGGAGTGACAGTCTCACATTGAGGACAATGTGTAGTTCTAGTATGGGGGTATCTTTCGATTCGATCTTACTTGCATTTGCAGATTTTTCATAGATTCTAGATAGGTTAAAGTATTTTTCATAATTTTTTTAGATTTTTAATAATTAGTTTACTATTTTTAATATTTAATTAAGATTAAATCTGTTTTTAATTCAAAAAAAATTAATTAATTTCTTTTTCAAAAATTATTTAAATACATTTAGGTCTTATAAATTTGAATTTTAAGTTTTTACACTTTATTTTACTATATTGTTGTTTACCCGTTATTCGTTAAGTTCCCGTTAAGTGCTTTGAATTTAGTTATGCCTTTAAATCTAGTTAGCGTGCCTTTTTATTTGCTTCCCTTTGCGTTTTTAGAATTAGAAATCAAAAACAAAAATATCAGATATTCAAGCATCAAACAAAATACTTTCGTGGATTTCAAATTCATTTCTTCTCGGGATACGACATCCGGGAGATAAAATATTGTTTGTCCTCAAGCAATTTTTATATCAAACGGAATACTCTCTATACTATAATTAATTTAAGATATTTAGGTTATATATTTAATTATATATAGTCTATTTGTCATCGAATCAAAGACTATACCTAAAAACAACACTCTAACGGGCAGTGTACCCGGTCAGATGGAGTTTCGTGGTAAGTAGGGTGTCGATCACTAAGAGCGAGAGCGTTAATATCTAATCTATCAGTATTCATTTTATCTAAGCTTTTTTTTTTTTATTTAAAAAAAAACAATTTTTTTTTTTTTTTTTTTTGGGTGGTTGTAAAGGGGGGGGGGGGGGGGGGGGGGGGGGGGGGGGGGGGTATTTTTTTTTTCGTTGGTAAGTAGGGTGTCGATCACTGAGAGCGAGAGCGTTAATTCCTAATTCTATCAGTATTTTAGTTATCTAAGTTAAACCTAAAACTAATGTAAAAGGGGGGTTTCAGCCTGAGAGACTGGCACGATTTTGTGTATCTAACCTAAGGTTTTGATGACAAGTAAAGCAATAAACACACACAAGAAGACAAACAAACGATAGAGAAGCGGTCAAGAACTAATGTAAGGAAAACGTATCAACCATGAATAATCCGATAAAACGCAGGTTTGTTTATTTAGTGCAATGATTGTCTTATCTCGAAGGGCATATCATTCCTAGACTTAGGCGGTACTTCTTTCTAAGACATAGACACGCTAATTCTGTCACAATTAGACGCATCCGCATAAAGCATATTTATGTTGATTATAATCTATCTTAGGATCTAAGTAATGGTGCTCTTACTAAACCCTAGCTCATCGAGACTTTACCTACTTACTGCTTAACGACGATTTATATACTAGTAGTCCACTGTCCGAGTCCTTACCAATGAAATAAGAACGTACCGTTGATACCAAGGTCACCTTATGGCTTAACTAAGCTCACTAAACTAAAGGCCAATATTTGTGATCCTATGATTCTAGATATATAAATTGCAATATGGAGAGCTATCCCGGACTCTTAGCCTACACCCAAACAACACCGAAGTTGCAGCGCATTAAATATGTAGGACTAGACCCAGTTGAATGATAGGTCGTATACTTAAGCACGTAAACGAATATAAATTGATAAACATAAACAACAATCAACGATAAATTAAGCAATCAAGATAAACAAACCAAACATTAAATCTTCATAAACATGGTTGATACTTAAATGTATCAGCCGATAGTCATTGTAAAAATACACACGGTTTGATATATGAACGATTAAAATAAAGAATCCTTAATCAAATGCGTATTCGGTTGCGCAAAGATTACAAGAGTTTTACCATGACCTTGAAGCTCTTTTCTGACCTTCTAGTCTCCTTTATTCGTCTCTTGGTCGACTTGGTGGTTTAGGGATTCACTTCTATACCTAAAACTTAGTTTAGGGTCGTCTATATATAGAGTCTGGTAGTCGGTTTGATACACCGTATCCAAGGAGTTGAATACGGCGTATTGTGGATTTCTTGGAGTAGAGACCACGCTTGATATCTTCCAGAATATTATATTCATTCCATATCTTGAATACGGCATATTAAGTCTCTCTGGATACGGCGTATTAAGCTTTATCCTCTATGGTCTTTGGTGAGTGCATGCACGGATACGCCGTATCTTCCATGATGGATATGGCGTATTGATCTTCATAATAGTAATTTTCAAAATATCTTTATTTAAGCTCCAGAATGCTCGCCTTTTGCTATCTTTCACCAATTACTCCATAATTACTGCAATTCTAAAATATAAACGATTAAGTAATAATTCTTTGAAATAACTATACAAAATGGGTTAATAACATGGGATACATGTTGCTATAAAATAGACGTTATTTGATGTCATCAAATATCCCCCCACTTGAATCCTACTTGTCCTCAAGTAGCCTTTAGAAGTTTATAAACATGTATCCCTTAGGATATTTTCCATTAAAGCACTTATTAGATCTATTACAAGTACACAACCAAACACCTCATGAAATAGAAAGATGAAAACACTCAAATCACTCAACTAATATATGTGGTAACATGTAACTAATTCGCTCAATTGCTCGGTCGTGACGAGTATTCTATCATAAGCTTGGCAAGGATACACATCTCCACCGTTAAAGCTAAGGAGTAACACGTTTATAAAGGTAAATATGGGTTTTTGTATGGAAAGGCTTACGTCATTCTACAATCTTTCGCCAGAAGTACCACTCCAACAAGGCAGCTGAAGCATACATACATGGCCGTAATGACGGAATAGACATGTGTGTTCGATCACATCCTCATTCGAATTTAACCAACGGTTATGATGAAGAATGATATAGGGTAGGAACCTTCTAACTTTCACCAAAAGCCATAAACCAACAAGGCAGTTGAGACATGCATACATGGCCGTAATGACATAATAGACATGCACGCTCGATCACATCCTCATTCGCGTAAAACAATTGGCTAATCATTAGGTGAGAGGGAAGTAAATTGTTGTTAAATAAAAATAAAGAAACAAATAGATTAAGACTTAAGATACAAGTTGCTAGACACTTTTTCTCGACCGTTACCATGATAAAGACACGACTATTTAGAACGTCTTGATCATAGATCAAAAACAACAACCTAAGTTGGCGTTTCCGTAACGGTCAACTTCCCAATCATCCCAAAACTTTACATACTCTGCAAGGCAAGTGGCGATATCTTCCACATTATACAATACTTTACATCGTTGATTTTTAAGATGTATCAACGAATAATCGATCCTTCGTGTAATTCCTTCAGTAATTGCGAAACGATTATCTTCAAACTTTTCTTTCTCACTCTTTTTGTATTTTTCTCATTTTTTGATTTTTTTGCTAACTATTCTTCAAATCTCGGTGTAGTTTCACCAACTTCACAATCATAATAATTCCAGATAATTCCTTCGGTAGTTCTTTGTTCTTCGGACTCACTATTAATTATGATGGTAGTAAAATCACATGAGCTTTGACTACTAATATACATTCCCATTTGTAATGTGCAAATTTCCAACTGCACCAAAGATAGAAAATGACACAAGACTCGGGGAAATACAAACTTTACACTTTAAGCGACTAGCAACTGTAAATTAAACTTAATTTAACAGGGTAGGTTAAAGTGTAAGGGTGTAATAAAACAAATAGTTGGTGTAAATTCCTAAAGGATTGGCTCTACTGGTTGTTCTAGTGGATCATCACTCTAAAGATGAGAGTAGAAAAGGGTTTAAACGGGAGGTTAACTAACCGGTGTAGTTAGTTAATAAGCAACATGTAAAGGCGATTTGGGTGTAATCCTAAAATTACCAATTTAAACAAGTTACTCTATCTAAATCCATAGTACTTATCATTACGGTCTCGAGTGATACACCAAGCCAAGTTTTAAAGTCTACAATATCACCGGCACACTCATATTTTATGGAATTTGGGTAAACATTTAGAAACAGAAAGGCTAAATCCTCACAATATCTAACAAGGGTTATTGTGTGCGGGTTATGTAACATGTAATTTCACAAAAGTATGCTTGAAAAAATATTAAATTTGAACATAATTTAAGCATTTTAGTGTGAAAAATAGGACAAGTAATCATTCTAATTCCATCCCCTCACTTGAATTATACAACGTCCTTGTTGTATATATAAAACATTAAAAATACGGGAATTAAAAAGAATTAGAATGAGAAACTCACCTGATAATTGATTGGTAGATTCTTCAAGTTGCGTTTATGAGCAAGATTGTGTTGAACAACCGCCTTGAAGTTTTAGGACTCCAACACTTCAAGATATCCAGATATTTAAATTCTCCACCAATATTCATTGATATTTCTTTCACGAGGTCCTGTGTAAATTCTCAGAAAACAAATACAATTCTATCTCCGTGTATTCGTTTGGTTAGACTCGAAATAAATACCTAAAACTGTACAGGAAGTCGATACGCCGTATCCATTCCCCAGGATACGCCGTATTGAGACCTGTGTCGTATACCCTGTATTCGTTTAACGAATACGCCGTATAGACTGTGCTAAAAATAAAGACTGGATAACGTCCAGATAGTTAATATGCCATATCCATGGGGTTTGGATACGCCATATAGACAGTCTGGGAAGACAGACTCGATAAGAAAATTGAAAATACATTCCGGGTTGTCTCTCAGCAAGCACTTTTGTTTACAGAAAAGTCTTTAAGTTAGACTTGCCCTAATTTAATCCCATTCTTATAAAATAATTTGGGGTCGAACGGGATGCCAAATGGCACATACAAATTCTTGATTAGAAAAATGAATGACATCCCTTTGATGAGAAAATTACTAGTCACGATATTAAAATTTAATTCCTTGACAAAAGTTTTAGTTTTGAAAAATTTGTTAGATTTATCATGACTTGTTTCCAAAAGCTTATTTGACCCATGTGCATAGGCACCAACATCAGTATTTATTACATCAGGTAACGGTTTGACAGATAAATCCTCCGAAGAGTGTTCAATATCGACTTTATCATCATCATTGTCCTTATCCGATTTTGAATCATCGGGATAAAGTACGTTGAAAGGAAATAGATTATTAAAGTTTAAAACGTTTTGTTCCTCTCCATCACATTCGGACAATGATGTTTCATTTTTCAAATCAATTTTATCGATATTTTGAGGACTTAAAGTAGGTTCAGTTAAGAAATCTAATTGAGACGTTTGAGCATCATTGTAAACAATGGCTGAAAATTCATTCTCAAAATCTTTAAAGAAGTCTAAATCATCAAAACAACTGACCGTATGCTCGGGTGATGGAAGCAAAGGTATATTAACTTTATCATTATCATTTTTCGAATCCATTTATAAATCGTGGACATAAATTATTTTGTAAGAAAATGAATTTTTGTTAAAAATTACCGTGCAATCTTCATCGTCGGATTCGTCAAACGATATTCTAAAGTTGATTTCATCGTTGTTAAGAGAACTTACCGTAGGCTTACACAAGAGTTCTTCAGGCGTTAACGTGTCGTTAAAGACTATAGCTGGGAATTCAGTTTCAACAGATCTGAGGCCGTGAACGTCTTCATTATCCCAGATCTTACCATATGTAGCAGTTTCCCAGTTATACACCTTACCACGTCTACGAGCTTTTTCTTCCTCAAGCCTGATATACTCCTCCATAGTAATGTTGGGGTCGTCTATTTTAACTTGTAATAAATTCGCTAGGAAAGAAAACTGTCAAATAACTTAATACGCCATATTCAGTGAACTGAATATGCCGTATTGATGATAGAGTCGAATACGCTTTATTGGTTTGAAAAAAATTTATACGCCGTATCCAATAAATTGAATACACCGTATTGAGTATTCGACTCAGAAAGTTACAGCGAACTGTAATAATGCACACAAACACATAATATGCAAAAATATATAATGCATAAATCAAACACACAAAACAAACACACAAATATGCAAATTAATCTAAACTAAATTAAATCTAAACTAAAACACTAATAAAAATAAGAATTAAACAACTTCACTCCACGGCAGCGACGCCAAAAACTTGATGTGTCGTTGTGTAGGTGTTATTTATGTATCAAGTTTTACTATTTATTTTATGCCGACTATACCTAAAAACAACACTCTAACGGGCAGTGTACCCGGTCAGATGGAGTTTCGTAGTAAGTAGGGTGTCGATCACTAAGAGCGAGAGCGTTAATATCTAATCTATCAGTATTTTAGTTATCTAAGTTAAACCAAAAACTAATGCAAAAATGGAGTTTTCAGCCTGAGAGACTGGCACGGTTTTGTGTATCTAACCTAAGGTTTTGATGACAAGTAAAGCAATAAACACACACAAGAAGACAAACAAACGATAGAGAAGAGGTCATGAACTAATGTAAGGAAAACATATCAACCGCATGTTTGTTTAATAGTGCAATGATTGACTTATCTCGAAGGGCATATCATTCCTAGACTTAGGCGGTACTTCTTCCTAAGACCTAGACACGCTAATTCTGTCACAATTAGACGCATCCGCATAAAGCATATTTATGTTGATTATAATCTATCTTAGGATCTAAGTAATGGTGCTCTTACTAAACCCTAGCTCATCGAGACTTTACCCACTTACTGCTTAATGGCGATTTATATACTAGTAGTCCACTGTCCGAGTCCTTACCAATGGAATAAGAACGTACTCATTAATACCAAGGTTACCTTGTAGCTCAACTAAGCTCACTAAACTAAAGGCAAAGATAGGTCAATATTTGTGATCCTATAATTCTAGATATATAAATTGCAATATAGAGAGCTATCATGGACTTTTAGCCTACGCCTAAATAACACCGAAGTTGCAACGCATTAAATATGTAGGACAAGACCAAGTTGAATGATAAGTTGCATACTTAAGCACATAAACGAATATAAATTAATAAACATAAACAACAATCAACGATAAATTAAGCAATTAAGATAAACAAACCAAACATTAGATCTTCATAAACATGGCTGATACCTAAAGGTATCAGCCGATAGTCATTGTAAAAATACACACGGTTTGATATATGAACGATTAAAATAAAGAAACCTTAATCGAACGCGTATTCAGTTGCACGAAGATTGCAAGAGTTTTTCTATGATCTTGAGGCTCTTTTCTGACCTTATAGGCTCCTTTATTCGTCTATTGGTCGACTTTGTGGTTTAAGGATTCACTTCCATACCTAAAACTGAGTTTAAGGTCGTCTATATATAGAGTCTGGTAGTCGGTTCGATACGCCATATCCAAGGAGTTGGATACCGCGTATTGGGGATTTCTTAGAGTAGGGGCCACGCTTGATATCTTCCAGAATATTATATTCATTCCGTATTCATTTTTGAATACAGCATATTGAGTCTCTCTGGATACGGCGTATTGAGCTTTATCCTCTTTGGTCTTTGGTGAGTGCAGGCACGGATACGCCGTATCTTCCATGATGGATACGGCGTATTGGTCTTCAGAATAGTAATCTTCAAAATATATTCATTTAAGCTCCAGAATGCGCGCCTTTTGCTATCTTTTACCAATTACTCCATAATTACTATAATTCTCAAATATAAACGATTAAATAATAATTCTTTGCAATAACTATACAAAATGGGTTAATAACATGGGATAAATGATGCTATAAAATAGACGTTATTTGATGTCATCAGCTGCCCCTAAGAAGACTAGGTGCGATTATCCAGTCCTCTCAAAAGGCTAAGATTTTGAGACTCTTTTCATTGGTTAAGGGACCCCTGAGTCCGAGTGAGGTTTAGTTCATACATGGGTAGACTTTCATGCACAGATGGGTTAATCCAGCAAAGTCTAGAGTTTTAGAGTCAAACATTATTGAAAATTTAATATAA
The DNA here is from genome assembly GCA_026074375.1 of Tanacetum coccineum. Classification (NCBI taxonomy): domain Eukaryota; kingdom Viridiplantae; phylum Streptophyta; class Magnoliopsida; order Asterales; family Asteraceae; genus Tanacetum; species Tanacetum coccineum. The sequence goes on along the minus strand of BQNB010002621.1, from coordinate 79,747 downwards.
AAGATAGAAAAAAAATATTAATATAAATTAATTAAAAAATATTAATAAAAAGATAAAAAATAAAAATAAAAAGAAAGATAATAAAAAAAAAAAAATATAAAAAAAATTAATTTAAAAAAATAACCAAATAAAATCAATCATAATTACAATTAAAATTTAAACAAAAAATTTTAAAGTAATATTTATTAGTTTTATAAATAAGAAAAAAGATAAAATAAATAAAAATAATAAAAAAAAATTAATAAATATTAAAATTATTTTATATTTTAAAAAAAAAAATAAAAATAAAAAAAAAAAAAAACAATAATAATAAATAAAATGATCAAAATTTTATTAAAAAAATTTTAAATTTAATTTTTTAAATTAATAAATTTTTAAAAATTAATAAATTTGAAAAAAAAAATAAAATTAAATAATAAATAAAATTAAATAAAAAACATTTAAAAATTAAAAAAAAAACAAAATTAATTTAAAAAATAATTAAAAAAAAAATTATATTATATTTAAAAAGATATAAAAAAAATAATTTTAAAAATAAATTTAAAAAATATATTTAAAAAAAAAAATAATAAAAATTAATAAATTAAAAATATATTATTTAAAAAAAAAAAAAAAATAAAAAAAAATTAAAATAATAAAAAAATTAAAGACCAAATTAAATAATAATAAAAATTATTTTTATAAATTTTTAAATATCCAAAAATTAAATTCACCAAATAAAAAACAAATAAATTATAATATAATTTAAAAATATATATAAAATTAAAATTAACAAAAAATAAAATATTAAACAAAACAATATAAAAAAATAAAAAATAAAAAAAAAAATTTATAAAATTATTTAATTTATATAATAAAAAAAAAAAATAATTTAAAAACAAAAATGTGAAAATTAGTTAAAAAAAAAATATAAAAATTTTATTAAAAATTAATAAAAATAAAAAAAAAAAAAATAATTAAAAAATTAATAATAAAAATAATCAAAAAAAAAAAAAAAACTATAAAATTAAAATAAACAATATATTTTATATTTATTTTATAAATCAAATAATAAAGTATCAAATTTAAAAAAAAAATTTATAAAAATAAAAAATTAAAATAAAAAAAAATAATAAAATAAAAAAATAAAAATTATAATATTAGATAAATTTAAAATAATTAATAAAAAAAATTTAAAATGATTATAAATAAAATAAATAAATAATAAGATTAAATAATTACAAATAATTAAATAAAATTATTAATAAAAGAAAAATTTAATAAAAATAAATAAAATAAAAAAAAAAATAAAATAAAAATAAAAAGTTTAAATTAAAAAAAAATTTAAAAATCAAATTAAATAAAAAAAACAAAAAAAAAAATAAAATATTATAAATAAAGAAAATATAATATTTAATTATATTTAAATACAATTGATAAAAAAAAATTAAAAAATAAAAAAAAAAAAATTATTTTAAAATAAATAAAAAAAAAATAATATAAAAAAAAAATATTTTATAATAAAATAAAAAATTATAATAAAAACCAAATATATTATATAAAAAAATTAAATTAATATACAATATAATAATTATTAAAAAAAATATTTAAAATAAATAATTTAAATTATTAAATAAAGTAATTAAATTAAAAAATAAAATAAAAAATAATTTATTTTATAATACAATAAAATTATAAAAAAAAAATAAAGAAATTAATATTTAAAATAAAAAAAATAAAAAATTAATAATAAAAATAAAAACAAATAAACAAAAAAATTAAGTAAAAACAATTAAAAAATTTTAAAATTATATATTATTAAATAAAAAAATAAAATTAAAAAGAAAATAAATTAAAAAAAAAATAATAAAATAAATAAAAAAAAAAAAAAAAAAAAAAAAATAAAAAACAAAAAAAAAATACAAAATAATTAAATTTTAATAAAAAATTACAAATATATTAAGAAATTTATAAAAAAAAAAAAAAATTTCAAAAAAAATTATTTATAAAAAAAATTTTTATATAAAAATAATAATTTATTAAAAATAATTCCAAAATAAAATAATATAAAAAAAAAAATAAAATAATAAAAAAAAAATTAAATTAATAATTAAAAAATTAAAATTTATTTTAAATAAGATAAATAAATAACAAAATTATTAAATAAAATAATAAAAAAAAAAATTATACAAAAAATAATTATTAAAAAAAATGTTATATAAAAATAAAATAAAAAAAACATTATCAAAACCAAATTATATATAATTTTATAAAAAAAAATAAATAAAGAAAATTAATATTTTAAAAATAAATAATAATTTAAGAAAAAAATAATACAGATTTAATATTTTAAATAAAAAAATATATAATATAAAAAAAATATAAATCAATTATATTAAAAAAATTTAATTAAATAAATAAATATTAAAATTATAAATTATTATAAAATAAAATATTATAAGAATTTAATAAAAATTAAGATTTAATAAAAAATATAATATTTAATAAAATAAAATTAATATATATATTAAAAAAATTTTATTTAAATAAAAAAATTTAAAATTGAAATAAATAATAGATTAATATTTAATATAAAATTAAAATAAAATTAAAAATAAAAAAAAAATAAAAAGATTAAAAAAATTAAAGGAATAAAAATAAATAAAATAAAATAAATTTAAAAAAAATATTGAAATATATTAAATTTTAAAAATTATTTATAAAAAAAATTAAAAATTAAATTAAAGAATTAGAATATAAATATAAAATTAATATATTATAAAAAAAAATATTATAAAAATTTATTTTAATAATTAAATCAAAATAATCAATAGATATAAAATATAAAAAAAAAAATATATATAAAAAAGACAATTATAAAAATTTAATAAAATTATTATTAAAAAAAAATTAATATAATTAAAAAAAAAATTAATAATAATAAAATAGAATAAAAAAAATATAAATTAAGATATTTAATATAAAAATAATTAAAAATTTTTTTTATTAAATAAAATTTAAATTCATATTAAAAAAGTAAAAATTAAAAAAAATAAATATTAATAAATAAAAATTAAAAATAATAATAAATATAAATAATAAAATAATTAATTAAAAAAAAATTTATATTTATTAAAAAAATATTTTTAAAAAAAAAAAATAGAATAAAAAAATTAAAAAATTTTTTAAAAAAATAATTAATATAAAAAATTTAAAAAATTAATTAAGAAAAAAATATTATTAAAATAATAAAATTAAAAAAATATATTAAAATTACAAATAATAATAAGAAATAAAAAATAAGAATAAATAATAATAAAAAATTAAATAAATTTATTAAATATCAAAAAATATTAAAAATATAAAAAAAAAATTCAATAAATCAAAAAAAAAAATAAAAATAATAAAATTAAACAAAAAAAATAATTAATATAAAAAAAAATAATTAAAAAAAAAAATTTTTAAAATTATAGTAATAATTTTAAAAAAAATAAATAATATAAATTTAATTTTTATTAAAAAAATTTAAAAATTAAAAAATTATAAAATAAATTTAAAAAAATTTAATAAATTTTAAAAATTTTAAAAAAAAAATAAGAAATTAAAAAAAATATAAATAAAAATATAAAAATAAATAACAAAAATTATACAAATTACAAAAAATTTTAAAACAAAATAATATAAAAAATAAAAAAAATAATAAAAAAATTAATTTAATAAATTAAAAATATAATTAAAATATAAATAAAATATTATAAAATAAAAAAAGAAGAATTTAATCAACAAAAAAAAAAAAAATTACAAATATTATAATAAAAAATAAAATTAAACAAAATAAATTAAAAAAAAATTAAAAATTAATATTTAAGAAAAAATTAATAAAATATTAATTTAATAAGCAATAGATTGAATTAAAAAATAATATAATAATTATAAAATATAAAATATATAATTAAAAAAATAAAAAAAAAAAAAAAAATTAATTAAATCAATAATAAAAATTTATTAAAACAAATTAATAAAATTAAAAAAAAAAAAATAAAATATAAAAACAAAAAAAAAATATAAATTAAAAATATAAATAATAAAAATTCCAAATAAAATTAATTATTATAATTATAATTAGAAAAAATCAAAAAAATAAATTATAGAATAAATTAAAATTTAATATTAAAATAATACAAAAAAAAAAATTTTAATAAATTTATATAAAATTAGACAAAACATAAAAATTAATTATAAAGAATAGAATTTAATAAAATTTTTTAATATAAAAAAAATTTTATTATTTAAAAAAAAAAAAATATTATTATAATAATAAATTTAAAATAAAAAAAATAAAATTAAATATAAAAATAAATTTTAATATATTTTTAAATAAAAATATAATAATAATAAACAAAATAAAAAATAAAATCAGAGTATAAAAAAATATAAAATTAAATATATTTAATTAAAATAATTAATAAAAAATTTTAAAAATAAATTTAAATATTATTTCCATAATAATTAACCAAAAATTTTTCATAATAAAAAATAAAAAAATACAAATAAATTAAATATCAAAATAAAAATTGAATAAAATAATTTTAAATATAAAAAGAAACAAAATAATTTTAAATAAAATATGAAATTAATAAAATAAATTATATAAAAAAAAAATATATTAACTTTATATCAAAAATAAATTATAACTCAATTTAAAACAAAAAATAATAAAAAAAATTAGAAAATATATAAATATAATATAAAATAATAAATTAACAAAAAAAAATTATATTTTAAAAAAATAAAATAATATAGATAATATTTTTTAATAATACAAAATAAAAAATAATGATATAATTAAAAATAAAAGATTAAACAAAAAGAAATAATAATGATAAAAAAAACAAATTAAAAACTCAATATATTATAATTAATAATTAATAAAATAATTAAAAAAAAATAATTAGAACAATAATATCAATAAAAATAAATCAATTTAATATAAAAATAAAAATATTAATGAAAAAAATGAATTTTAAAAAAAAAATAAAAATATAAATATATAAAAAACAGAAAAAAAAAAAAAAATAAAAAAAAAAAATTGAAAAAAAATAATAAAATTAAAAATAATTAGAAAAAATATATCAATAAATAAAAATTTTTTTAAAAAATTAAAAAAAAATAAAAAATAAAAAAAAGAATTATAAATTATTATAAACTATACCAAAAAGATTAATTAATATTAAATAAAAAATTTAAAAAAATAAAAAGAAAATTTATAAAATAAAATAAATATCCATAGAACAAAAAAAATAAAAAATAAAAAAAAAAAAATATATAAAAAAAATTTTAACCAAATTAAATTAAAAAATAATTTTAGAAAATATAAAAAAAAAAAAATTGATATAAAAATTAAAGATTAAAATACAAAAATATAAAATTTAATATTAATATTTTACACAAAATAAAAAAAAAATCAGATAATAAAAAAAAATAACAAAAATAAAAAAAAAAAAAATAAATTATAATATAAAAATAAAAAAAGAATAAATAAAAAAAAATAGATTAAAAATAATTTCAAATAAAAACAAAAAAAACAATTAATATTAAATTTAAAAAATTTAAAAATTTAATATATATATTAAATTATAAAATATAAATATTTAGAAGAAAAAAAAAAAAAGATACAATTTAAAAATTAAAATAAAAAAAATTTAAATTAAAAATATATTTTAATTTTAGTAAAAAAAAAAAAAAAATTAAAATAAAATAAAATTAAAAAAAAAATATAAAATAAAAAAAATATTAAATAAAAAAAAATATTTTTATCCAAATAAAATTATAAAAATAAAAAAATAAGATAAATAAAAAAAAATAATAAAAAAAAAATTAATATATAAAAAAAAATAAAGAAAATAAAAAATTAAAAATTTATATATCAGTTTTATTACTCCATAATTGCTGCAATTCTCAAATATAAACGATTAAGTAACAATTCTTTGCAATAAATATACAAAATGGGTTAATAACATGGGATAAATGATGCTATAAAATAGACGTTATTTGATGTCATCAGTTGACCTAGCATAATCAACTATGGGCAACTAGATTTCTTCTACAAGTTGGTCCCATTGGGCTTAGTTTCAATTGAGCACTAAACAACTTATATTCTACACAAATACTCAAAAATAATAGTAATCTTACAAGTTACGACTTACTGACTGATGACGTCAAATAACGTCACTTTATTATATCATTTATCCCATCTGTTATGCCCATTTTTATATAATTATTGAATTATTTCGTACTTAATTGCTTTAAAGATGATAAATACAGTAATTCAGGAGTGTTTTGTGAAGACACACTAAAAGGCGCATAATTTGGAGCTAAAACGAAGACATTTGAAGATTTCTGAATTTTCACCAATACGCCGTATCCAACTAAAGAGATATGGCGTATCTGTGCCAAGACATCACAAGAAAATGCGTTTGACCAATTCCTAATACGACATATTCACTATTACAAACATAGCGCGCACTCCAAGGAATCCAGCCCAATACGCCATATCGACCTTGCTGGATACGGCGTATCGAGTATTTTTTAGCAACTTTAAATAGAAGACTCAAAAATGAGTTTTCGGTGTGCAATATCATATTCTTTATACCATACTCACTAAAGACGAATTTTAGAAGAGAAGATCAGCCACCAAGGTCAAGCATCGATCACGAATCCATAGAAGACATCGTGTAATTCTTACTCTCTTATTCGTTCGATTTTAAATTGTTTGATTACACTTGTATAATTACAATGGTTGTGGGCTAATACCCTCGGGTATTAGCCATCTTAATGAAAGTTCAATGTTTGGTTTGTTTTAAAAATCGATTTCTTAATTTATCATTGATTGTTTAATTATGTTTATCACCTCATACTTGTTTATGTGTTTGAATATGCGACCTATCATTCAACTGGGTCTAGTGATACGGACCAAGTAATCTAGATACCAAGATAGCTCTCCATATCGTGTTTCATATGTCTGGACCAATAGGATCACAAATAACGTTCTGTCTTTGTCCTTGAATTATGAGCTTAGTTGAACCGGTAGTACCCCGTTAAGTTTCAGCAATCATAAATGCATCTTAATTTTACTGATAAAAGATTGGAATAGTGTGACTACTAGTATATAAAACACCCGTCAAACAATAAGTTGATAAAGTCCGTTTGGGCTAGGGTTTTAACAGGATGCACCACTGCTATTAAATCTCTAAGATAGATTATAAAATTAAACAAAATGATCTTTATGCGGATGCACTTAATTGTGACAGGATTAATCGTGTCTAGGTCTTAGGATGATGTCCCGCCTAAGTCTTAAGAATGATATGCCGCTTCGAGATAAGTAAATCATTGCACTAAAACAAACAAACCAGCATTGAACCGGATTTAATATGGCTAATACAGTTTTCTATCATTTGGCTTGTACCACTTTTCTATCTTCTAATCTTCCTCTTTTGTGTTTATTGTGTATTGAATTGGTATTTGTTTCCACCAAACCTGTGCCAGTCTCTCAGGCTAAAAACCCCCCATATCAATAGACAACTTATATAGCATATGTTTAACCAGTAAATAAACTAATTAAAATATTATTAGAATATAGGATTAAATTTTCACTCTTAGTGTTTGACACCCTACTTACCGTGAAACTCCATCTTGACCGGGTACTCTGCCCGTTAAAGGTGTTGTTTTAGGTTTGTCAGCTAAATGTAAATTTAAAACTTGATAATCAAATAATTGACACTACACGACAACACATCAGGTTTTTGGCGCCGTTGCCGGGGAGTGAAATTATTAAACCTTATTCTTATCAGTATTTCTAACCTTTAATTAATTTAATTTAGTGTAATCTAATTATTTAAATTCGGTTTGTATTTATTCGCATTGTGTATTTAAATTGTTTGTTTAAATTCCTGCATTTAATTGTTTTAAATTTTATTCTTTTCTGACTGATCACCTGATACGCCGTATCCACCAGTTGGATACGACGTATCAAACCTTCTGATCAGGACAGCGTATTGAGTTTCACAGTCTAAACGGCGTATCTGTTTTCCAAACAATACCTTGTATTTCGTGAACTCTATATGGCGTACTGGCATTCAACAGACCTATACGGCGTATTCAGACCAATTGAATACGGCGTATTTGTCATCTGATACAGTAACAGTAGCAATTTTTTGTTATCAATTTCCTGATTTATGTGTTCCCTCCCCAAGGGCACATCCTACTGATCGTTTGTGCTTAATTTTAGGAAACCGTTTTACGAACAATGGATAAACCTATCCCGAAAAATGCTTAAGAACAAAATCCTGGTAAACCAAGGGACGAAAGCAACGTGAAAATCAAATTTAGTAAGGAGTTATTAACTGAACTACAAAATAATACTTTCAGCAGAAGGTGTGAAGAAGATGTGATCGGACATATCGACAAAGCTCTCGAAATACTAGATTTGGTCAAAATAGCCGGTGTGGACCCTTTTCAACTCCGCATGAAAGCCTTCCCTCTCTCACTTTCAAAGGGCGCAAAAGAATGGTGGATGAACGAGGGGAACATGAATATTTCCACTTGGGAAGAATTAGTAAAGAATTTTTTCAAGAAATTTTATCCCCTATCATGTGCTAGCAATTACGATAAGATGTGGGACGATGATGAAGATGGTCGTGGCCCACTCGAATTCATACCTTGGAGAAACTCGAAGTTCAAAGATCATAAAAAAGTGGACGAAATGACTAAACGCACAATATTATATACCTGGATAGAAATTGGGAAAGAGGAAGGACTGTTGAATGATGAAGTTTCAAGTGATGAAGAGTGGGAAAAGCATAAATATGGGAACCCGCTTAAAGACTCGTTCCCCAAACCCTATGAAATGGACAAAAATGACCATAATGAAAATAACATGAACGCTTACAAATTGAATGGCATAGACCTAAGTGGGGCATCTCAATCCGAGGGTATAAATAATGAATAGCCCAATGAAGAAGTATGCAGAGTGGACAAATTGAAAGTGATCAAATACATGATTGGAGATAATGAAGAATTCTTAGCCATATGCACACGCGAATGTGACTCTTGGGAATGAACTATTAACGAAGTATCAAGTATTTACCATGACATCTTTCGCAAAAAGGATAATGGATGGACCATACATCGCACCAAGTTAAAAGAAGAGAAAAGAAAAAGGTCGAACTTAAAGACCAGCTGAAACAAAAGTGCTCCCCAGGAGACAACCCGGTCATTTTAATTGTTTATCACATATTAAATTGTTTGTTGCATGAGTCTCTCTTCCCAGACACTCAATACGGCATATCGAACCCCTCTGGATACGGCGTATTGAGCTGTTTGGACGTTATCAGTTTTTTAAAACTTAATATTTAATTTCTAGTAACTTAATTGTTTCTACAAGAATAATATGGCATATCATAGGGTTTGGGATACAGCGTATTGATCCCTGTATAGTTGTGTGTTTAATTGTTTTCTTGTACCATTGTAGCGAGATAGAATTTACACTTGTCTTCTAATCTTTTATACAGGACCTTGCTTTGTCTTCTAAACTGATTTATACATGAGGGCGCGCGGTGTGCTGAAAGCTATTAAGACGATAGTAGTGCTGACAAAAGAACATGTTGTTGGAACTTAACTGGGCATAGGTGCAGTAAGTGCCCCTAGTCAACGACAGCTTTTTGCTCAGGACTCATCTTGGTGATGAATTATTACAGAGCAACGCACAACAGGGATTTATTCCGTTCTAAATCTAATTCTTCCTTATTATTCATGTATTTTATCTATACAACAAGGACGAATGTATAAGATTCGAGTCGGGGGAGTGGGAAAATAGAACAACTTGTCTTCCTTTTTTACAAAATGAACATGCAAAGTGATTAAAAACGGGAGCAAATCTAAAAAATTGTCAGCAGTTTGACTTTTATAAAAAACACTAGTTACAATACTAAGTGGCACTATCGACCCTTGATACGAATTTTGAGAATACAACCCTATCCTGATTTCCAAAGGGTTGGGGCCGCGAAAAACAAACGGGATTTTCCAGAAGTAGTGGGGTGGGGGGGGGGGCTTCTACTAAAATTCCACAAAATGAGATGAGTGTGTCGTGATGTAGTGGACTTTACGTACTTGGGCGCTGTAGTATCCTCTCTAGACAGGGGCGTGGCAGGGGCGGGGATAGAGATAGTGGAGGCAGGATATGAAATTAAAAGGAAGAGGGGAGAGAGCGAAAGGTGGGCGGTGCCGAGGGTGGTGTGCTGCAGTGAAGGTCGGAAGGGATGGTCGGGGGAGCGGGGTAGCGGGGGGTAGGGGGATGAGGGAGATGTGCTGATCAACTCTGGGGGGTAGGGGGGGGGGGGGGGAAGACGATGGGGGTGATACACGAAAGGGTGGGACGCTGGATATGGGACAAAATGGTAGGGGGAATGGGAGGGGGGATTGGAGGAGGGGGGGGAAGGGGGAGGAGGGTTGACGGGTGGGGGGGATTTGAGTATGGGGTGGAGGGGGGGGGTGGGGGGGGGAGTGGGGGTGCTTTTGGGGTGGGGAGTGTGTGGGGTGGAGGGGGGTTAGTGGTTGCCATGATAAGTACTATGGGTATATATAGAGGAAGAACATGTTCAGTAACATATAAAGCGATTCTAGGGATTTAGCGAAATAGCCTACATAGCGCGTAAACTTAACGTAGATCGCACGGAGGAGGGAAGATGGAGAAGGGCGCAGTTAGTTAACAACCCGTGCAACCCTTGATTACACTCATTTAAGAGTAAGAATCCCCTAAGAAAAACCAGTATGAGGAGGTGCCATTCCAATTGGAAAGATGATGACTAGGACGTACAATTGCAATCACAATACCCTTCTTAACTAAACCGAGAAGCCCGATAACTCTCTAAGTAGGGTAACGAGTCATCTTATCACACACTTCGAAAACATAAAGCCGGAGACGAATTTATAAAGTCGCTAGTTATTGGAGAACCTTGGTCCCAGATCCCAAAGATGGAGACGCGTGTATTTTTCCGTATATCGTGACAAGACAGTGAAGGATGTGCGCCGAGTGTGGATGATTCACGAGACGAGCAGACATTTTTCAATGTTTTCTGAAACTCTCACTTCGCCGATTCTACCTCTAGTGGATGACGTTCAAGTCATGATGAGGTTCATTATACGAAATAAGTTTTTAAAACTTATTCGAACCTAGAACCCTCTTTTTTTGATCTTGACGATGGAAATCAAGTTCTAGTGGGTTTAATCCGATTCAAAATGAAAGACTTCAATCTACTCTGTAAAAATGATCGTTTTGATACCGATAGTCTTATCTTCTGTGACATCAGTACACAAGAGTCGTAGATACTTTGATGGCTTCCCTCTCCCAAGATGACATTCTCTCATCGAGTGGATGAGGGATTCGCCTGGAACTGCAGTAACAATTCCTCTAAGAATTTTTAATATAGAGGATCACGAGTGAATATATTAGTCTTGGTGGAGAGTTTGTTAGTACGCGTAATTCGTGCTCGTCCCGTCTACCGTAAGATAGATTCATGCAAGCCAAATATGAGCCGACGATTCTCTTCCCACATTTCCTCACCCCGTTGAGATAGTATGACGGTCTCGATTAGGGAAGTGGATCGATATAATTCGCCTTTGCCGGTATGACTCAATAACCACCGCGTGGTATTGGAGATGTGATGATTACGACTCGGAAGGTGACGATAATTCCCGAGTTCGAAGACTATTTCATGTTGATTATCCTGATTCGGGAGATTCAACCACCTGAAGTGGTAAGAAAGATAATCCCTGTTGATGTGACCAAATATTTGCCACGCCAGTTCCAACCCTTCATATGGATTTTGACTTTATTCCTTCTAATAATGATCTCGGATCCGATCTTGATGTTTCTTTCTTCTCCATCCGGAGATACAAACAAAATATAGGCACGATCAGGTTAAATTCATTAAAGTAAAGTCGAATCCACGAAAATCTTGCTAAAATACTCTTCCCCCGTGATTGATACTTTACTTCCATTTTCATCCGAACAAATGAAGATAACAAAGTTTTTCAATCACGATGTTTTGCTTACAAAAGGGGGGGATGAAATCTCCCTCCTTCTTCAACACTCGGGGGCTTTAAAGCTCCAAAGTTTATTTCATCATAAAAAAGCCCCGATTTGATTCATGAAGGGACAGTTCCTCGTCTTGTAGAGGTTCGGTTCTCTAGTTTTCTATCGCTCCTTGGTGACAACTCAAGTAAGGGGGAAACGAGTTATGCTACATAGAAATCGGTTAACCAAAAATAATAGCTTCGTGGGTGTGCAACCCATGCTTATCCTTATAAGTAATATAGTAGTTACTCGAATCAAGTGTTGTTGTGAAGAGGGCTCGCCTCTTTTCCTTTCGAGTTGCTTTGTGTGTTTATTATGATATTTGTCCAGTTGATTGCCCCCGGATGTGAAGCCTTTCGCGGCTCGATGGGTTTTTGTCCTTCGTTCAGCATAATGCTTCACCATCCTTACTTCATTTTGGAATGCCAATATCCTAATCAAATCGACTAACGTTTATATCTTTGAGCATAACTAATAAACGAGCTTTAGGATTTACGTAGAGACACTGTCTTTGAAAACATTGAGGACAATGTTTAATTCTAGTATAGGGGGGATCTTTCGATTTATTGTTCATGCAGTCCGTTTTTTCCACGTAATCCCGTTTTTTACTACTAAAATTCCCAAAAAATGAAAATTTTGAAATTTTCAAAAATAAAATAAGGTGTTTTATCGCAATGTCTAACTTTCCTACTAGGTAGAATAAAGAATAAATTTGACAGTCGATCCGAAGCGTTTTGAGCTCTAGCTTGTCCCTTAACTTTTAAGACTAAGCATTCGCAGAATTTTTTATTAAAGATTTTAAATTGCCGAAAAACAGAAAATGATAGAGTTAATTATGAGTTAAATTCTAAACACGGATTAGTTTTTGGAATCTATAAGAGCCCATAAGTGTAGTATGTGGTTTTTCTCTCCCATAACTTTAACCTGACTAATAATTGACGTTCGTCAGCGTGTTCAAAATTAAAATAAATCAGACAGTTTGTTGAAGTCGAGTCGATTGCGAAAAAATAAAATTTTTTGTTGAGAAAAAAGTTTCAAAGAAACGAGACGTAAATTTTGCTAAAAAACGAAATTATCTCTATAGACATAGTAATATAAAAAATGATGTGGAAAAAATGAAAAAAATATGTAGTAAAATAAATAACTGTGGGCTAAAGACACTCATAGTTTAGAGAGCATCAGTCCGGCTCACAACGCGATGTTGCAGTCCTAATAAGGGCACATATAATTATCCGTGACTGATAGAAAGTTTGTGGCAGTCTTGCCCGGGGTGCTCACAAGCGGCGGATGTTGCAGGCCTTCTAAAAGGTGCCGTTAAGTTCCTTAGTTTTAAGAGGATGTGTAATTATAATAAGTGTAATAAATGAGATTATAATAAATATAGAGGAAAAATCTCTTATTTTCTAACGTATACATATGTCTTTTGAATAAGATTATTAACATTTAATTCTGTGATTTTATGTATATATGTGTGCTGAAATCCGTACTATTTTTTTTTTATTATGACACAACGCAGAGCTTTGACGGAGAGGGTGAGTTTGTCCCTAGGGGACGTTTCGGGGGAGTTAGGGCCTCTGTGGGTGTCAAAAGCCTGGTCACACAGATCGAGTAGGGATGTGTGTCCTTGTGAGTTCCATATAGATGAGTGAGGGGGGGGGATGTTGCTGAGACGAAAGTCGCTTACATGTGATGATTCTCGCCTTCCAAACTCATACTATATTGGGTGCAACCGTGAAGCATAGAAATTTTGCAAAACGTTGATCTATGGTTGAAATTCAAAATAAGCACATTCACCTAAGATATAATAATTGTCGGGAGCGAAAAGTTTCACAAGGTACAAGTATGAGCAGTGTTAGCATCTTAACTTATATTTAACGGTGATTTCGATTTTAAGCTTGGTTTGGGATGAGTGAAAAGTCGAGAACGATGAATTTATCTTTTTGAGCATTTTAAGATTAAAGTGCTTCTTATTCCGTGACCCAAAAAGTTATAAAAATAACAGAAGTCATGCATGTTATGTTGGATCGATTAACTGAATAGATCTAAACCTTCAGCTTGCAAAGCGTTTGCTCCTTTAGATAATTCTAAAGCAACATTATTGAAACACTGAGTGAACACTATTGATTATGCAGAATCTAATCAATAATGCTAAGAAGAACAATAATAAATACCACAAAAGAACTTTTATATTAAACTTTGAATCAGCTTTTCTTAAACGTTTTTATTCGTTATCATCTAATTTGACTTTTCCACCTTCTCAAATCAATTCCTTCCTTCAAACTCAAATCTTCGATTGTATCGATTTTCCATTCCAGCCTCGTTGGGGATAAACGACCCGGGAACATTCTATACTACTTCTCGGTATCATTGATCTTGTTGATTTTTAGACTTATATATATATTTTATATTTTATTATATATTATATATATATAGTGTGAATTTCACCAATCACTTCTACCAGTACTAACTATGATACTAGCAGAACTAACTACAATACTAACAGAATTAAGTCTGTTATATAAAATTCCTAACATGTTAGTTGCTTAAAAAGAAAAAGTACAAAAAATGAGAAAAAAGGAAAAATACAAAAATATGTGTGGTAATAAGTGTAGATTTATAAAAATGGTCAAAACGGGGCTTTTCAAAACTAGTGTTTCTTTAATTCCCCTTGATGAACACTTAGCTACTTTTCGAGGTAATTAGTCAAGGGGGATTGAGATTCTTGGTTTTCTAAAGTGTTTACTTATGGCATTGCGTGAGGACACGACAATATCTTAGTATGGGGGATTTTGGTATGTGCTTAAATACACATACTTTTTACCTAATAAAACGACCCCAAATGACCAATAACGGACATAAAATGCCAAATATATGCTTGTTTTGTGTTATTTACTGTGCAGGTATCGGATATTAACATACGGACAAAAACGAAGGCAAAAACAACAAAACCGAGCACGAGAATAGAAAGAGCGTCAAAAGTCAAAGTCAAAGTCAACCACGACAAAGTCAAAAGTCAAAGTCGAAGCCAAAACCGAAGAAATACTTAATGAACCAACCCGTACCCATCTAATGGGCCAGGGCAGCCCATTAAGCATTTATATAAAGACTTACATAAGCTTAAAGTTTAAAAAGGCCCAAATCAATGAAACTAGCCCAAAGCCTAAACTACCATTAACAACCCTACACTGCCACTATTAAAATCTTTTCACAAAAGGTCCTTAACTATTACACCGTTAGTCCTTAAGGACTAACGGTGTCAGTCCTTACCCAAAACAGGCTAACGCCCATTAAACCTTTTAACCCCCAGTCAACCCTAACTTTACTCGGTCAAACAACATTATAAAACACCCTTCACCCTAATAACCCGCCAAAAACCCCTCCTCCACTGTTCATCATCTTCATCCCTAATCACCCTTTTAACCCTAATCCCTACTCACCCCTAAAATCACTCACCATTAAGCCCTAAAACCAAATCCCAACTTAAACCCACACTCAAACACACAGTCAAACTTAGTCAAAACACCAATACATTTTTCTCGCCATTGATACTATTCATTATCACTTTCTCTCGACTTCTGCACCAACAAACAAAACATCACCATCCCACTAAACCCCACATCACAACACAACAAATCCACCTTGGCAATCCTCTTAAACACCATTGGCTGCAAGAGAAGGAGACAAAAATTAAAGTGTTGAGATCATCCCCTTGGAGAGCACTCAAGATGGACGGCTTTGATGAACTTTGGGACTTACTCACACAACAAGCACACCTCCTGGATCACTCACAGTTATATACAAGCTTGTTTTTAAATTCTGTCTTAAAAATCAAAAATTCACAAAATCTGCCAAAAGAATTGAGCATGGTCATATGGTGGACTAGGATGGCCAATGGTTTTAAGCTTTTGGGTAAGCTATAGGGTGGTGAAATCTAAATTTGTTGTTTAAGTTCTTCACCAAAGGCATTGTATCTCTTATAAGTCTTAATTTTCTATTTAAGAGCCCATATTTATGTTTTTAACTGTCAATATTTACTTTTGTCTTATTGGTGCTTATTTCTTTCTGCCTTGTTTTATGCTTACTATGTCTTACTTATGCCTTTATTAGATCTATTTGATACTTTTTATAATATGTTTGTAAGCTTATATATAACTTTTATTTAAGGGGTGTTTTTGCACAAGGTCCAAAATGGGTCAATTTCTGGTCAAAATGGTTTGAGTCACTAAAACAGTTTTAACTAGCTTACTTAAGTAGAGTTAAATCTATTGTAAAAGGTTGTCAAGGTTTGAAATTCATTTTAAAGGTTTTAATAAGTAATGGTTTTAATCTGTGGTTTCATAGTTATGTGATTCAACTTATTAGCTTAAGATTTGATCAAGTGGTTGTTGTTAGTAGTTTCATACTTGTTTTTGAGTGTGTCATTAGGCATATGTAAGCTAGTGTTATGTGCATTCTTCCATTTGTCCTATCATATCAAATCTGTTCAAGTTCTTTTAACTCTTAAAAAGTCAATTTTTGATTTTCAATTTTAGATAAGTTAAAAGCATTTTTAATCTCTGATTTTCAAAACATAAGCTTATTGGATAGTAGGCTTGATCTGTTTTAACTTAGTTTGCAATTCAGCTTTGTTTTATAGCTTAAAATTAAGGCTGAAAAAGCCACTTTTGTCTTTTAAGAAAACAACAATCAGCAGCTACTAAGTATTATTCCCTTTTTCATTTGCCTTTTTCATAGCTAGGTTTTGTTTCAAACTCCTTTCTCTTTTCATATTTTTGTAGCTTTTTGTTCAAGCTTTAAGGGCATATAAGCCCTTAAGCCATAAGGATCCAATAAGGGGCTTAAAATTAAGCCCAAAGGTACCCCCTTAGGCTGTTTGCTTCACAGTTTGTGCTATATTGCTTATCTTTATTTTGAGCTTTTCTGCTTATCTTATTAGCTCATTTCTATGTTAACTTGCTTATTTAGGATGGCTTTAGGTTAGTCTAGCTTACTTGTCCTTTTAGGAGCTTTTTGAGCTTATTTGGTTTAAGCAATTATCAAAACAGTTAGTTCTTTAGTGTTTTAAGAAAAATCTTAAGTTCTGTCAGATTTTAGTGCTTATTTCCAGCTTATTCAGGAATGTTTTATAGGATTAGGATTGCTTATTTAGTATAGATTTAGTGCCTCAGTAGCTTTATTGGTTAAGCCATAGCTTATATTAGTTTTTGTGCAAATTAAGTTTAGGATTACATAGTTTTTAAGTTAAACTGCCAAACTCAATTGCTTATTACTAGCTTATTTTTGAGTCATATAAAAAAGTTCTTTTTTTTAAGTTGCTTATTTTTCAGTTATAAAACTTTTCCAAAAAAAATGTTTTATAAAAAAGGAGAGGCACGGGGCTCGAACCCATGACCTCCCCTTTTGCACACAGTCGTCCCACAAGTCACACACACTAACCATTGGCACCAGTAGGGCCATCTGGTTATCTCTTGCATAATTAATTTCTTAAGGGCTTTTAGCCCAATAAGCCTTTCAGCCCTTTAGGGCTTATTTCCAGCTTATTTCAATAAGCTGGCAACCCATTTGTATTTTTCCTAGAATCAGCATAAGTCAAAGTATTTTCTGTATTTTTTTTAGATTTTTATAAATTAGTTTGATATTTTTTATAATTTATTTTCATTAAAACAGTAATTAATTCATATTAAATAAAATAAAAGTCAAAAAAATATAATTTTTTTAAAAAATTTTCTTTTTCTCATTTAGGACCTAGAAAAAATAAATTTGCATTCGTAGAGTTAAAATTTTACAATTTGGTTTTTTAAAGAACGGGTTTCGATCCCGTTCTCGTTTTTCGTGTTTTTAAGCTCAAATCACTTTCGTTTTTAGTCTAGTTTTCTTTATTCTTACATTTTAGTCACTTAGGGTTAATTAAAAGTTAAAAAATCATTTTAGGTTTAAATTTTGATAATTCAGTTTTTTAAGTCGCGTTTTGTTTTAGGGTTTCTTTTACTTGTTTTTACATTTTTAATTGTAGAAATAGGATCCAATCCAATCTTTGATTATTCAAGCATTGTTCACAAACCAAAACTCGATTTTCAAATTCGCGGCCTCGTTGGGACATAACGACCCGGGTCCGGTTTTAAACTTTGTGGATAACGAAGCGAGAAACCGATACTTCCGGATATATATATTTTTATTTGTGAATTTAAACTTATTTCTTTTTGGATTTTAAAAGTGATTTGTTTATTTTCACCTATATTATATTATATATATAGTATAAATTGCTACAAGTCAATGCTCTCAATTGGTGGAAGGCTTTTAAACAAGCCAAAGGAGGTGAGACGTAGGTGGCTACCTTGTCATGGAAGGATTTCCGTGAAATCTTCTTTTGTATACTTTCCTCCCAGGTCAGAGCAACAAAAGTACGAGAGGGATACCAAACGAATCGTCAGAGAATGGAGAACCAGTGGTGATTACCATGAAGAGTTTCCAGTTGGCAGGTTTTCGTGGTAAGAAGGCAGGTCCTCCTCGGGGGAACAGGCCAAACATTTCAAGTGGGCACTTTGTGATTGGATTTTAGATGGGATAGTGAACACAGAATTTACTGACGTGGCTCAAGTGGCCAATACTGCCAGGAACATTAAGATTCTCCGTGAGAGGTCAAGTTAGAATAACAAGAGAAACCGTAATGGGGACCGTATTCGACCGACAGCTCAGGATAGCAATCAGAGGGGTTATGATCAGAAGGGTTATGACGGTCGCAGTTATGACAGGCAGGGTGGCAACAGTAATCAGAAGTCATGGCAGAACTGAGGTCAGCAGTACAACCGTTCTTCTGGGTCTTCAGGTCAGAAAGGATACCCGGACTATGCCTCCTCTCCTCCATGTGACACATGTGGAAAACTTCATCCGGGCAAGGCATGTCACAAGGTTACTAGAGCTTGTTTCAATTGTGGTTCGACTGGGCATATGGCCAGGGATTGCCCTAAGAATGGTGGAAACGGTGGTGAGGGAAATGGGAATGACAATCAACCTGCTGCTAAGGGGCGAGTATCTTCTTTGACCAAGGATCAGACAGCTAACTCTTCAGGTACCGTTTCGGGAACTCTCTTCTTGAACGGTCGTGCTGTTTTTGTCTTATTTGATACGGGTGCAACACATTCTGTGGTTTCTGTTTCATTTACTAAACACATTAGCATCTCCCCTACGCTACTTAATTATACCTTATCGATATCTACGCCTATGAAAAGTCTGACCACGAATATCAGAACTGTCCGCTTCGTTTTGATGATAAGATTCGTTTTGCTAATTTGCTTCCCTTAGAAATGAGTGACTTCGA
This sequence comes from Tanacetum coccineum, assembly GCA_026074375.1. Taxonomy (NCBI): domain Eukaryota; kingdom Viridiplantae; phylum Streptophyta; class Magnoliopsida; order Asterales; family Asteraceae; genus Tanacetum; species Tanacetum coccineum. The sequence goes on along the minus strand of BQNB010002621.1, from coordinate 60,317 downwards.
TATTATTCTTGGTATGGATTGGTTGGCTGAACATCGCGCCCCTATCGTTTGTCATACCAATCGTGTCATCTTTGGTGATCTGAATAACCCTGAATTCATCTACCTATTTCAATTTCGAGGACGAAATTTTCTTTTTAGAGGGGAAGAGTTGTAAAACCCAAAAATTTGGTTTACATTTTTGGGTTTTACAACTTTGAATATAACCAAAGTTTGAATAATAAGTCTTTAACATTAAAACCTTAGGTTATAATTATTTGTTTAGCCAATTTTCCAGCTTTTCTTTTTCTTAGATTCTACTCATTCCAAAGTACTTTTCATATTTTTTTTTAGAATTTTCTATATTTGTTTACTATTTTTAATCTTTTAATTAGAGTAAAACTGTTTTTAATTCATAATAAATAAAATTAAAATTAAAAAAATATGATTCTTTTTTTTAATTTTCTTTTATCATTTAGGACTGTTAAAAAATAAATTTTCATTGGTATGGTTAAATTTGTAGAATTTAGTTTTTTAAAGAACGGAATTTGAATCCCGTTATCATTTTTAGTGTTTTAGCCTTAATTGATTTTGTTTTAGGTTTGCCTTTACTTGTTTTTGTATTTTATTTGTAGAAATAGGAAACCAAACCCAATTTGTGATATTCAAGCATAAATTCTCAAACGTTACCTCGATTTTTAAATTCGCACCTCGTCGGGACACGACCCGGGAAGGTTTTTAGTGATTTTACTTTGGTCAAAAGTAATTATCCTTTAAAAAGCCCTCTTGGAATACTTCTCTACTTATTATTGATATTTGTGATTTAATTCTTTGGTGTTCTTGGTGTGGTGTTCTTGTTCTTGTATCCATTTTAATCTTCGTAAGTATTTCATGTTCCTTGTTTCATCTTTGTATTCCATGATTCACATATGAAGTTTTCATAAAAACCTAAAAGATTGTAAAGAAAACATATGTTCTTAATCTTGTTAAATTGTAGGGCTTAATCTTGTTAAAATGGTGTAATAACATGTTATGAAACCCTAGATATCATTAATGGTGTAATTAATAAGAAACTACAAGATTAGAAACCTTAGGGTTTGTTTTGATTGGTGAAACTTAGGGTTCTTATGTTTAAAATTTCTAGGCATAATTTTGGTCATGTTCAACGGGGTGTATCTTGATAATAAAAACGTGTTTTAACATGATTCTTGAGCATAAAGTTAAATTCAAAGAGTCTAGTTTCTGGAAAATCCAGGCTCATGTCAATTGGAGGTCGGGAGAGTCGATTTTTAGATTTTATAAGAATAAGTGTCAAATCTGGAAATTCTATCCAAAAAATTCAGTAGTAGTATTTGATTTTTAATTCTCAAACCGTAGGGAGTTAGCCTCTAAAATTTGATTTGGTAAATATTCATGATATTAGCTATATCCATGATTTTTTTAGAATTTTCTGAGTTATCTAAGTAGGGTTTTTACTTGTCAACTTTTCGAAGGTTCTGTCAGATCAATTTCGGGATCAGTTTTGGTAACAAGGGTAAAAGGGGTATCTAAACTTGGAAATAAAATCAACCAAAACTCAAGGGTATATTAGACATATATGGGAACCTATGTAATTTTTGGTATATTTTTAGAAGGTGTTTTTATGGGTCTTTTAAGCTTGGAAACTTACCTTAAAAACTGGACATATTCTGAAAATTAAGGAAACCCTAATTAGGTCACTTAAACTCTATATATGGTAAGATCAAGTGATAAAACTTATAAAATAAGATGGATAATAATATGTAATCATGGATTTATGTAGATTCGGTGAAGAGGTTTTGATCTTTTGTCTTCATGTTCGTTCTCTCCGTTGCTTGTTTGTTAAGGTACAGATATTCCGTCCTTTTAGTAAGGACACCTTATGATTTAAATCTCCATTATCTTAGCTACCTTGATTCAGTTGATATTCGTTTGATATTCCGTTTGATTTTCTATCCGTAATCATGACTCCTTTGATATTCACTGATATTCCGTTTGATTTGATATTCGCAATTATGATTCTGTTGATCCTTGTTTGAATATGATGTTAGATCTGTTATCTTGACTTGATCATTAGTATCTTGTTCACTTATATCTTCTGCCTAAATCTTGCCCGAGCTATTTGAACTAGTCATGGAGGTACCATGACCATGTCATTGATGCACCAATGGCATGACACTATCTGTGGCGGTGTGATTGGTCCACGGCGTTCCCTTTTGAATGATGGCCTTTGATTATTATTAGCTTACATTTATGTACACTCGTCATTGTACTTGTGTATATGGATATGACTTTGTTTTGCAGGGAGCGTATGGATGCATCCTAGGTACTTTGTTCCGTTCAGTTCAGGTGAATGGTTGTGTGTGTGCTATACACCCCATATCACATTTGGTACATCAGGGAATGCATACCTGTGTACATTTGATTATGTGACTATTTGATTATATCTGTTTAGGGTCTATTCATGTATCATGTTTAGACATTTATCTGAGCTCGTGGGCATTCCTTTGTTGTTCTTGATTCTTATTCATTCGATTCGTATTTCGTATGATATTTGTTTAGCAGGTTCTCGTGATTCGTTTCATTCATTCTTTTGTCTTTTTCCCTCATTATTATTATATCTGTTCACTGAGCGTTAGCTCAGCCGCGTTTTCTTTTCCTGCGGCAGGTAATAAGCGGGAAGCTGGGATTTGAGTGTTGAGAGTAGGAAGCTCTTAGAGGACCGACCCTTGATAGATTCCCTTGTTTGGATTTATGTTTAAGACTTATTTCGTTGGAAGATCTCTTTTCATTTAGTCTTTGTTGGAATTTAATACTTTTGGAAGTCATTTTGTTTCATGACTTAGTATTTTTATTTAATAAAGTCTTCCGCTTGCGTTTATATGTTCTGATATGACACCATAATGTGACTCTTGGTCTCTTTATCGGAGCGGGATGTTACAATTATGGTATCAGAGCCAGGTTGAGCCCTGTAGAACCTAGGTTATGACCTGTGAGGATTGGGTAGACATTAGGATTCAGCAAGATGAGGTTAAGGTTAGGAAAAGTGGCTAGATGGATCGTAGGCAGCTGGCGAAGCTTAGTTATCTAGATTTCGTTATTTGTTTTGCTTTGTTAGGATGTATGAATGTTTGCATACCATGACATTGACATGAACTGCCTTCAATTCAATGTCAGACGCCTTTTGTATTTTGTTGATGTGTTTGGGTATTTTCATGACACTGCGTGTGGTCTATAACGTGTATTATTATGCATGTTTTTAGTTTGCTCTATATAGACCCAATGTGTTGTGATGATTCCTTTTCTCGTCGTGCCCTTTGTTTCCGCTGGCGGGGTGTGACAGATTGGTATCAGAGCCTTTGGTTATAGAGAAGGGGTGGATTTTTTATTTTTTTTGAGCCCTAACTAAAACCTATGGTGATCCCTTCATGTAGATGCATTTAGGGCTTAAGTGTTTAATATGCTATATCGGTTATGCTTCCATCTCTATTTGCAAAGCTTATATACTCGGTATTTTGCTAAGTTGTCATTTAGTTATTTTGCCTACCATTATCTGATATGATATGTATTACTTTCTTAGTATTTTAGCTATGTTTTCCCCCACCCGTAAGAAGTCTGTTGGGAAACCGTTTTCCCAATGGACTTAAGCGTTATAAGGAGCCTCTTAGTGGAACCGGTAGAAGAATATGATAGTGATCATTTTCGGATGCGCGTAATAGAGTCTGGACCCGCGGATCGGCTGAAGCGAGGCCTAAAACACATAAGTTTTATCCTTCCTGTACCTCGTTATGTTTTATTGAGTATTATGTTCTTTCGGATATTTTGTATTTTGGGAATTATTGCGAGACTTTCATTCCTTTATGTCGTTTCGATTTTAATATTGATATAATTAATAGTTATTTGATGAGCATCCTTTATGTATTAAGTTGGAGTGGTTTAAGACGTGCAATGTGGTATACTTCCGCTTGCGTTTATATGTTCTGATATGACACCATAATGTGACTCTTGGTCTCTTTATCGGAGCGGGATGTTACAGAATATGTGTGTCTGAAAACCTATGTTTCTCACCAACCATTGTGTTGACGTATAAGCATCAATTTCAGGTATTCAGCAAGATGAGGTTAAGGTTAGGAAAAGTGGCTAGATGGACCGTAGGCAGCTGGCGAAGCTTAGTTATCTAGATTTCGTTATTTGTTTTGCTTTGTTAGGATGTATGAATGTTTGCATACCATAACGTTGACATGAACTGCCTTCATTTCAATGTCAGACGCCTTTTGGATTTTGTTGATGTGTTTGGGTATTTTCATGACACTGCATGTCTATACCTTGTATTTTTATGCATGTTTTAGTTTCTCAATATAGACGCCAATGTGTTGTGATGATTCCTTATATCGTCGTACCTCGTGTTTTCGCCTTGGCGGGGTGTGACAGATTGTTATCAGAGCCTTTGGTTATAGAGAAGTAGGTGTATCATGCACTAAAAATGAGTGTACTAGGGGTATCCTGCACTAAAAATGAGTGCATGGCAATGGTGTGGGATAGTTATATGATCGAGGTGACCATCATAACAATTACAGGTTTAAAACATAGGTTATCCTAGTACCTCTTATCATTTAGCAAAACCTAATTCTCACTATGCGATCTTGAGATGCATCACAAAAATAAGTTCTAGAAATTAATACACTACCGGTACACTGATATAATTTTAAACCGATACTAATGCTCCAAAAAAGGCAACGAACCCACATATACACATCCATAACGATGGAATAGATACACATGATTGCTCCCTCCTTAACTCGAGAAACCTAAAGGTAAAATTATCTTGGGTATCAAAATGGATACCCGAATTCCTATAGATCTAAAGGCGAGTCTTACATTTTTAAGTTGGAATTTTAAGGGTTTTGTGCTAGTCATATAAATTCCTATCCATGAGACGCTAATAATACTCGGTTTTCATCGGTATGTGTCATAAAAAAAATTAATTTTGGTTAAAATTACCGTCTATGCTATGTTTTGATATATTACTCATCATTTTAAGGACAAAACAAATGGCAATTGAAGGAATAGTTTCTAAGGCTTATTTCCCCCTACACTTAAGCTGAACATTGTCCCATTGTTCTTAAAAGTACCCGTAAAACGAATAAAGAGAAAAGAAAACAAGTAAAAGAAACTAGTACTCCCCTGGTTTGCTCAATAATGGAGAAGAAACATGCGATAACTGGTTAAATCGTCCTCCAAGAATCATCCTCTTAAAACTTCCTAAGAACTTCTGAGTTTCTTCTCATCAAATATAACCTGTAAATCAAAGACAACTACACCTGGCGTAAAATTGGCAGGATAATGATATATACAACGAAACTTTTAGGGTTGACTCTATGAAAGCAGTAAAGATACGATGAATGTGATGATATAATCAAGTTTTCTGCAGGATTATAAGAAAATTACAAATTTTAGATATTGTACAAATCATTTTTCAAAAATAATAGAAAATTTTCGAATTTTTACAGGTCTGGAGGCGCGACACCGTCAGGAAAAATCCTGACGCCATCTCCAGACACTATGAAAATTTCACATTCGTTTTTTTGAAAAATTTCCTGCATGCAACTCTATTAGTTATTTTCTGTAGAAAATACTGCATAAAACCTGAGATTAATCATTACAATCACATGACTCGAAACTGATGTGAATTAATCTAAACATTTTATTTTATATGTTTGAAATGGTTATAAACCGGATATTTTCCCTTACACTTATTTGATGAAAAATTCCTTTTATTGCAATTAAGACGAAGTTAAAGACAAAGCAAATCATGATCACAAATGATTCAAACATACAAGAATAAACAGTAAAGAGTTAAAACACAAGACACTCCTAAATGCGGTAAATTAAATATTGGTTGCCTCCCAAAAAGCACTTTTCTTTATTTAACGAGTCTTGTAGCTAGACTTGGAGTCACACGTCCTTACATGACTCCTCCTTCATCCTTCACTTCAAACTCCTCTTTTACGGGCGCGGGGCGTTCATTGTCGAAGATCTTGCTCCTCCATTGGTCAAACTTCATTTCCTTTTCTTGGTGAAGCTTGATCCTTTCCTCCCGTTCTAAAACTAACCTATTGACGGTCATAGTTGGGGCTATTGGCTCTATGTTGTTCTTGGTTCCTTTCTTGATCCCACAAAGGGTTTCAGGTATCCTGTGGAAACTTATGTTACTCTTTCCAGATCTTAAAGTTATCGTCCCCTTATCAAACTTAATCATGGCCTTGGTTGTAGTCAAGAATGGTGTTCCTAAGATGAAAGGTCTTTTTTGTCCTCCTTTATATCTAAAATCACGAAGTCCACGGGGTACACATAACCAGCAACATCAACTAATACATCCTCGTCTATTCCTAAAGGATAGATATATGAATGGCTCACTAGGGAAAGTCTAATGTCCGTCTTAGCAGGTCTTTCGTCAGTTAGCCTCTTATAGATGGAAAGAGGCATACCGTTTACTTCAGATCCTTGGTCGACTTGGGCATCCATTTGTTTTAGACCACCTATGTTACATGGTATTTCAAAATTCCCCCCTATGTCCTCTTTTTTTGTTATCTTTTTCTTGAGGATTGCATCATGTATGGGTCCTTTAGATAATAGATTGTAAGTCTTATGTTTCATTTTACCTACTCGGGTTGCTGACAGGGAGTCATTAAATCTTTTATTTTCAATAAGGCCTTCCACTAGTTTCTTGTTGATTTTATGCTTCAGGTAATATCCTACGGACTGAAAGCTGGGTGCCTCCATTGATTCTTCTTCTTTAATTCGAGTGAGCTTCTTCTTAGCAATTTTGACTGGTTCGTTTTTAGTCCTATTTTCAGCTTCATTCTCCTTTTTTACTTCCTTTAATGGCATCACCGCATCTGATCCGTCAGGCTTTTCAATGCTATCACCAGACATCGCGTTATCTTTGGCACTCTTTTCTTCCTCTCCTTTGATAAGAGAGATGGAATTAACATTTTTGGTAATGGGGTGCCTAGCCTCTTCTCTAATTAATACCTTTTCTAGAGTTCTACTGGCTGTGAGTTCCTTAAGAAGTCCGAACATCTCTGTCATCCTATCATTGATCTCCTCCCGTTGTTTGAAGATGACATTTTCAAACCTCTCCATCCTTTTGGTGTGCGTTGCCATGTAGTCTCGTACTCGAGCTTTGAAATTGGTTCCTAGTGCTTGGGGCTGAGGGTTTGGACGGATGCGTTCACGAAAAGTGAAAGAATTATGCCTTGGTGGCTCATCGAGTTTTCGCGGGTGGGAGTTTAAGGAAACTGCTTCTGTATATGCTTGATGGACATGTGTCGAGCTTACTCTAGGCGCCGGTTGTGGTCCTTTTAGCAAGAAATTAATCTGGTCTTCAAGCTCAAGAAGTCTTCGGTCAGGCGTTTTTGGGATGTTTTGAGACGTAGCAATAGCCTTGACCGGTTTGACGAAGTCTTTTGAATCATTTCAGTCCTCATGGTCGTAGAGAGTGAGGTTCTTAATGATTTCCTAAGATTCATCGGTGTTCTTGTCGCGGAGTTTGCCGCCGGCGGCGCGGTCAATCTCGCACTTAAGATGAAAAGGGACATTATCATAACCAATTTAGATTTGAAGCCAACGATCAATGCCGTGGTGTGAGACTTTTTGGAGTAAGTCCTTAAACCGAGTACATGCTTCAGAAAGAGACTCTCCTTGATGTTGTTGGAACATCATGATGTCATTGCAGAGTTTTGTATTCCTTTCCGGTGGAAAGAATTAAGCAAGGAAACGAGTAGTAAGATCCTCCCATGTGGAGATAGATCCTACTGGAAGACGTTCATGCCAGTTGCTAGCTTGATCGCGAAGGGAAAATTGAAATAAACGCATGCGCGTTCTGTCACACCCCGACAATGGCAGAAACTCGGGAATGCAACATAATGATCAATCATAACACAAGATACAATATAGAGAAAACTACAATGCATAAACTTCAAGTGTTACGAAGACCATCAACCTCGAACAAACCTCGAGTGACGTCCCAAATCATAACTAAATCCATAATCTCTTACAATTCCAAATGCCCACACAGGGGTCCAAATCCAAACTTAAACCAAAACTTCCAATTACTAAGAACCAAACAAATAAACAAGCAAGGTTTCACATGAAAAATCCACACGGGATACTCCTAAGCCTGCTATCACATATCACCAACCTATTCATCTTTCACTTCACCTGAAAATGATACTCGAAAACGTCAACAATAATGTTGGTGAGCTCGTAGGTTTGACCTTAAACCTAAAAGCTATGCCAATATCTCAAAACAGTGGACAATAGTGCAATATGATAGTGAATATATGATAATCACCCATGACTTAGCATCCCCGCTAATCATGTAAACACGACTTAGCATACCCGCTAGTCGATCACCATGCCCTAGCATCCCCGCTAGTCATGAAAACACAATATGTCACTTACGCACCTAAAGGGCCTACCAGCTAGAGCACCATATTAGGGCAGGACCACAATTAGACATGGCAATTCCTTGCCAATCACTCTTGCCGTGCCAAACACAGTACACACAAGTAAAATCACAATCCTTGCATGCCAAACACAGTACATGCAAGTAAAGTTATATCACATATATTCACATAGCAATCATAGGCACATAATTGTCCTAAAAACAAAACCACATTTCGCACAATTCAATTTCAAAATAGTTCAAAACCCATTTGAGAATCATTTTCCCCTAACGGGAAAACAGTAGAAAAATAGGGCTAAGGAACTCACGTCAAGCAAGTCTGAAGCAACCAAATATCAATCACACAAGCAAATGCAACGACGCCCGCCCACGACCTAGTCCAGTTAATGTCCTATTAAATCATTTATTTCCAAAACAGTCTTCACGTTTGATGCATGGAGGTTAGATGCATTGTACAATTACCCATAACAATTTAGTGGTGTAATGGTTGACGTCTCATCCAAAAATATCTTATCAATCTGATACTTAACGATACATACTTATACTATTTAAAGAAAATAGCTAAGTAATATAAGTAAATATTTATAATAAATAATTATAAATATACCTCGATAAGTCTATTCGGTATCTTGGTTACCATAAAAATAATCATAATATCGTTGAAAATGAAACGTTTACTCATAAAAAGCATATGATAGTCAACCGGACCATCCTCTCCATCATCTCCCATGTCCATAGGATAGTCAACCGGACCATCCTCTGTCTTATCATCCTCGTACTCCTCTGGATCCTCCTCGGGATCCGACTCAGTAACATATCCGGGTGACTCAGCAGTAGGTGAATCAACAGGAAGGATTGGCTGCTCCTCAGCCGAAAACTCATGCTCATCCTCCAATGGTATATACTCAGGGTATATAGGCTCTGGCACGTAGTCATGATCCTGTTCCTGTACGAACATAGGCTCACGCTCATCCTCGTCCTGAGGAACTGGCGGTGTCTGTGGATCCTCTGGGCCTGGTATGTAATCAGTGAAAGTTGTTTAAAAGGTGATTCATAAAAGGTTTTAAACAAGGGCATTTTGGAAACTTGTTAGTTTACAAAGTGTACACTTCATAACATTGCGTGAGGACACGGCAATCCTTTAGTTTGGGGAATTTTGATAAATGCTAAATTGTACATATTAAATACCCGGGATTTTGCCAAATAAAAGCCAAGAAAATGCCAAAAGAATAGAAAAAGTGTGTTTTTGTGTCTATTTGTGCAGGAAAGGATTAAAAGGACAAAAAGAAGCAAAAACAGTCAAAAACCGACAAGGAACGAAAGAGTCAAGAGCAAGAGTGAAGAAACAGCCAAAGATCAAAGCCGGATCAGCCCGACACAGCAAGAAAGGAAGTCAAAGGTCAACTTAATGAAGCCAAGGACCAAAGTTGACAAGTCTTCAAAGTTTCCAAGGGCTTATGTGAAGTTATAAAGTTCAAGGACTAAGATTGCATAAGAGGAAAGTTGTTTATAAAAGAAGAAAGTGGAAATTACAAACACAAGGGCCGGATATGTCAAAACTCAAACCTCTTTTGCACTAGAAAAGGGCGGGGTGAAAGACAAGGACTAGTTATGCAATAACCTCAAACTTTCAAACACACAAACGCGGCTTAAACCCCCTAACAACCTCCCAACCGTTTTTCCCGCCAAAAACACCCCAAAACCCATCTCCCTGTAAACTCACCCCCGCTCCTCTCTATCACTTCAACCCTTTTCTAAACCCTTCTCTACCTCATCCAGCACACGTGTCAACACCTAATTGGTGCGAACACATCATCAATCATGATCAAACGGCTATAATTGCTCTAAAAATGATCTACGGCTGTGATTTAAGGGAAGACTCTAGAATCCTACTCCTCTCTTCTTCAAATCCTCTATAAATAGGACGATTAAGCTCATTTTTAGAGAGTTTTTTAGTTTTTAATTTTTCAGTTTTTAATTTTTTACCTTTTAAGCATTTTTTTTTCAAGCATTTTTCAAATTCAGTTTAAAGCACTTGTACCTTTGTTTCTTTCAGCTTGTACATCTTCACTTGAGTATTAATAATTCAATTTTCAACTTTCCTTGAGCTTTGATTTCAATTTTAAGCATATTTTACCTCAAAAGCTCTCAATAAGCTCATTTGAGCTTATTCCTTTTCATAAGCTCAAATTTGGTTATAATTCTGTTTTTAGAGCTTGATTTACTCATTTGAATCATTTGGAATCCAAATCATGATTACTTGAGTTCATTAGTTCAATTTGGAAGCTTAAAGGAGAAATAAGCTAAATTCAGCTTATTGAGGTTTAGAGGCAAGGTGCCATTAGGATTAAGCTTTTTGAGGTCATTCACTCTACAAGAGTGGCCTCTTGTTCTGAGACTCCAATTTTCACAGGTTTAATTCTTCAAATTCTCAATTTAGCTTAAAATTAGCTTTTACATTTGCTTATTTCTTATCAAATTTTGCTTAATTCTCTTCAATATAATGTTGTTTAGGTTTGTGATTAGCTGTTTCTAAGTTTCATTAGAATAAAATTGTGTAGTCTAAACTTTTCATAATAATTCTGTCATAGTAGTAGTAATAGCTACATAGAGTAACTAGCTTAATCCTACAAATAAGCTAGTACTTTTAGTGATTAAAAAGCTTAAGTAGTTTAAAATTAGAGTGTTTAGATAAAAAGAATAAGCAGTTTTAGCTTTTAGATAAATTTAGACTCAATTTAGTTTTGGCAGCCTTCCATAAAGGAGTGTTTGGTTTAGGCTTACTTTGACTCTTAAAGTCAACTGCACCTTGTCAAATCTCTTATTCAGTTGAGTGAGGGTAATATAACAAGTTTTAAGTAAGTTTTATAGGTTAGAGTCTAGTTTTACCAAGTTTAGAGTTTAAAATCCTTAGCCTAGCACCAGGGGATTTTTAACAAGAAAATCACTTGAGATTTTAGTATTACTTAGCATTTAATTGTTCAAAAATGTTTAGCTTAGGTTTAGTATTACTCATTGAATAGGTTTTAAGAGTTTTCATTTCAAAACTTGGCTTGCATTCTATCTGCCAATTGAATCAGCAACAAAACATAGCAGCAACAATAAATAAGCAGCAGTATTGAGATTTGGCTTATTTCCTCTTTGAATTTTTCATTTCCATGAGAAACCTTGGAAATCCTTTTATCTAGGTTGAATAGAGGTAATTAGGTTAGCTTATTTTCAAAATTTCAGCACTTAAGGTTCAGTAATAAGCAGTGTAGCTTATTTGAAAAAAGCATTCTCAGAAATAAGTAAAAACTAGCATTTTTTAGTATCAATTTTCTTGATATTTTAGTTTAACAACAGCTTATTTCTTTTCAAATACCTTTAGTATACATCTTAAGCCACTAGTAACATCTTTAAGTTTCCATTTTCATCAAATAATAAGCTAGAAATAAGCCATAATCTAGAAAAGAGAGATAAGCCCTTGTTTCTGTAACAGGAAACACCCAGCTTATTTTCTAGCTTATTCTGTGGTTAAAAGTTGAAAGACCTTTTGTTAATGTTGTAGAGTATAAGCTGTTCTTCAAGTTTGTAGTTTTAAGTTTTTGCTGAAAATCAAATTTTAATAAGCAAAATAAGCCATAAGCGTAGGGTCTGTTTTGTAGTTTTCTCAAAGTCTAGGGTTACCCGTTTCTATTATAGTGTAAATTTTCCCTAGTTACCCCGCCTACCCTCTATTTCCCTTTCTTACAGTTTCTACCCTGTATTTTCTAGGTTAATAAATAGATTTAATGTTTTAGAAAATAGTTTTAATAAAATTAGGGTTTTTGTTTTAATTGCAAAAATTAGAGCTCAATTAGATCATAGAAATTGGGGCTTTTTGTTCCATTACATTTCTGCACCATTTTAGCATATTAAAACCATTTTTCTATATTTTTCTAATTTGATTTGTATTTTCTAGGAATTAAAATAGAATTTAGTCAATTTCGTTTTCTTATAAAAATCATAAAAAATAGAAAAATAGTTGAAAAATTAAAATTCTTTTTGCATTAATTTTCTTTTTAAATCTAGTATTTTTGAAAAATAAAAGAAAAATTTTAGTGTTAATTTTTAGAAAAAGTTTATTTTTGTTTAATTCATTCAACTTTAGAAATTCATAAAAAATTCAAAAATACATAAAAAATTCCAATTCTTTTTCCTAAAATTTTCATTTTAAATTTATGATTTTTAGGTATAAAATTTGTTAAAAGTTGTGCCTTATATTTTAAATTTCAGTTTTAGCTCGCATTTTTACGTTTTGTGCATTTAAATTTCGTGCTATTTCATTGTTTTTAATTCGTGCTTTTACATTGGTAGTATAACTAAAAGTTCAAAAATCCTTTACTATTCTAAACTCGAATCCGAATCATTCCTAAATTCTCAATTCACGATTTCGTTGGGACACGACCCGAGGAACAGTACTTCCCGGATAAAAAATATACAAAAATAGTGTTTTCTTTAGTGGAGGTTTCTTCCTTATATTTCTCTTGGTTGAGAAGTAATTTCTAGAAAGAATTCTTAACGGGATTAATATAATCGTATATTAAAATTTGAATACACCAAATTTTGGCGCGTTGCCGGGGAAAGTCGTGACGATTGTTTGTAAGAATATTCGTTGACAGTAGAGTTTGAAGATCCTTCCTTTGGAAGTTATTTTGCTATTTTTGTATAACATATATAAAAAGTTCATTTCATTCGATTCCTATCGATTTAAGTAAAAAAAATATTATAAACATTTGGATATAGCTATCATCTTTAAACCATTCAATTAACAACAAAAACAAATCGTGAAAGTAACTTGCGAGGTACGGACGGACCTTTAAGTTTTCAAAACTATAAGGTGTGTTTAAGGAAAGTGATAAGTAATTCTCTAAGAAGTCATTGCGGTCGATAAGCTTTTCCGCACTCACTTGTGCGTACTTTTGGAGATTATCGTGAAAAATTTGAAACTTGTATAAACGATACAAAAAATATTTTTGTTTTCATCCTAATAAATACTAAAAATTTTTAAATTTCCCCAAAAAGATCTTCTCAATCGCAAATTTTCTTATGTATTATTCGAAAAAAGCTATAAAGTTCTTCTTATTCTCCTTATTTGTTTAATTCTCATTTTCCTTATCCTCGATAATGTTAATTATTATGGCCTAATCATTCAAAATCCCTGTTATGCAATAATGAGCTGTTCAACTTGTGGAAGTTGGTACACTAAAGAATGTTGTTCGATAGGAAATCTCAATGACCAGATCATTATTCCCGTGCCCGACTCTTCTCAGCATTGTGCGGTGTGTGGAACCCCGGTCGATGGTCCGTATTGTCATGGATGTACTCTTATACGTATGAAATTTGAAAAAGATTTGTTTGCATATTGTGTTGATAATGGAGTTTTCCAAAATTTTCAAGATACTCCCGAGTCATCCAATGACAATACCAACGTTGTTAATGCTCCTCGAGAGCCAAGCGTTGTTGATCAAGACCCCGGTGTGAATATTTCACAAGATCCTCCACAAATCGATCATAATTGTTGTTATGAGTGCGGTGATTCATTAAATGGGATTTTTTGTCAAAAATGCATTTGTGAATTTTGTGGAAAAGGTGCTCATTTCGGTTACAATTGTCCACCAAAAGATCCGATCATTTCTGAGCCGGAACCGTGCTATAATCGAAATTTTGATTGTTTCCCACATGATTCACAAACTCTTCCACAACAATATTTTTGTTGTGAAAACTGTGGGGGTCCTCATGAGACTTACCAATGTCAGCCGATGAACCAAGAGTATTTTTATTCTCATTCTTCCGGTTTCGACCAATTTCAACCCCCGCAGTTTTCCGATGTTTATCAGACTCCTCCGGTAGCAAGTATGGAAATGCTACATGCTCAAACGGATCTTATAGAATCTATGCAAAACTTCTTGAAGAAGTATGATCACATACCTCATAATGAAAAGAGCATCAAGTTATTGCTTGCTGAGGAGAAATTTTTGAAGATTAAGCAAGTTGTGGAAGAAGAGCAAACTCAACCTGAGTATTTGCAAGAATTGTTGCAAAGTCTTCTTAAGGATTTACAAATCCTTAATGAAATTCAACCACTCAAGCAAGAAACTCTTAACCAAATTCAGAAAGATCAAGAAGAGAAGAACATTGCGGAACTGCTTGCTGAGGAGAGACTTCAAAAAGCTAATCAAGCTTTAAATGAAAGTCAATATCCTCGAGAAATGAGAATCCAAGATTTGGAGATTCAAAAGCAGCAGTGTTTAGAAGAGATGAAAGAATGGATGAATGATTTAGGAATAAGAGAATATCAAAAGGAAGAGATCGATATTGATTATAGAAGGAAATGTGAAGATAAGATTTATGAGCTTAAGGATAAATTCAATAGTCTAAGCATTGAAATTCGGAAAATCACACAAGAAGCAAAAGAGCTTAGAGAGTCTGAAGCTAGAGCTCGAAGTCAGAAGATTATCATTGACGATGATGACGATAATTTGGGATTTTATGCGGTTCATCCGAATACGATACACATTCCCGTTTCGCAAAACGTAGAGCCTAAGGATTCACTCATAATGGGAGACGGGCATATTAACACTATTCCGGAAACGGAGACGAATAGTGTTGAGACCCTTGTTTCAAACCCAAGTGAGTTCGATGACTTTAGTTTGGGGGAGTGTAATTTGTTCGACATTGATGATTCCTATTACGAGAAGTCCACGAGTAGACTTGCTCATCTTGCTCCAATTTCTCCGGAAATCGTTGAAGTTTGTGTCGATGACGATGATACCGACGACGATGACGATTATGATGACGATTTTTATGATTGTGTTGATATTGAGGAGGACGGAGGAGAGATTGATCTCGACATTTCTAAGATCGTTGACATTTCTCTTCGGGAGAAATTAGTCGAAAGTTATCTTTTAATTGAAAAGATTAACATTCTTAGTCTCTCTCCTCCTATTCCGATTTCTCCTATAATTTGCCCCTCCTCTACTATCCCCGTTGTGGATCTTGATTTGCCTTTAGAGGAGGCGGATGTGCCTAGTTTTTCGGATGACTCGATACTACGGGGTATCGAGAGTGACCGTGACTCAGGGGAGGACACTACTTCTATTGATGCTTTACCCCTTGATGACTCGATGATTCTTCTGACGAAATGAAATCATTACAAATGGAAGTAATCTTCTTCTAAAAGGATTTAAGACGAATTTATTCTAATTCCACGGGAATTGATGAATCCGTGCTTTAACGCGTTTTACGAATCTGATACATTTAGAATCTATACTAAATCGTGATTCTCCGATTGATTCTACAAAGACCGATTCTATTTTTGATGAATTTTCTTTTCCTCGACTTCCGGAAGAACATAATTCTGAAAATGTTGATACAATTATCGAGTCTCTCTCTTATTCTCCTATCCCCGTTGAGGATAGTGACTCTCTTATAGAGGAGATCGATTTATTTCTTACTTCCGATGACTCGATAGCAACGCATTGAGAGCGACGATTATGACTCGGAAGGGGATTTTCGTTTTCTTAAAGAATTGCTTATCAATGATTCTCCTCCCCTTCCCGAAAATGAGTCATATAACCTTGATAGTTTCAAGTGTTTTTAAGAGCTTAAGTGATAAATTTGAACCCGGTGATTCAAGATATGTTGAAGGAAATGATTTGGTTTGTTATGAGGATTTTCATGTAAGTGATGCTTTATTCTCAACAATCAATGAGGATAAAGTTTTCAACCCGGGTATCCTAGTTGATAAGAACTCTAAAGTTCATGAGCCAAATGTTTTACCCACCCTGCCCACCCGTTCTTCTGAAATGATGTTAGACTTTGACCTTGAAAACTTTCAAGTTGAGCCTAAGAATGATATTTTGAACCCTAAGGTCTTAGTTTTTTATCCGGGTATTCTTGATGTTTTTGACCCACTCCACCCACCCTTAATAAACTTTCATGTTACCAAAGCATTTTCCGGGTTCACGTTTTCTCTCTTGACACTCTTTTCTAAAAAGTTTTTTGAACCCGAAATCAAAAATGCTACGGTATATCTTTCATACCTAGTTTGGGGAGGTTTCCACCTCTTGGAATTTCTTCACCCTCACTTTTATCCTCCATAATGAACCTTGTTGGAATATGAGTCAAGCTTAGTGACTCGTTAATAAACAAGCGCTTCGTGGGAGGCACCCCATGCTTATCCTTTTTATCTTCTTTCTATTTTTTCTTTGCTTCCCCAAGGACAAATCAATTCGGGGACGAGTATAGCTTGTACTCGGTTAATAAAAACTAAGCCGTTTTAAGTCGTTTTTGAGCTAACAATGAAAATGATGAGAGGAGGCTTGTTCTCTTTCGTTCTTGTTGGTTGTTTGTGTTTGTTTGTCTAGGTTTTCTGGATTTTGGAGGATTCATGGTTCAAAATTGTGGAAGAACAAAGCAATGCCCACAATTTCCATTGATGGTCTCCAATCTTCTCTTCATAAAGTGGGAAATCTCATATCCTTGTCTTTATCGAACTAACATCTATTCTTTTGGCATGACCTTAGAATTTTTGTTTAGATTCCTTTTGACCCTTATTTTTTAAACAATCTTGCGGGACAATGTTTCGTTTTTTTAGTTTGGGGGAAGGATATCTTCGATATTGACTTGCACTTAAACGCAACCTTGTTTTGACAAACAAACAACAAAAAAAAAACAAAAAAAAAAAAAAAAAAAAAAAAAAAAAAAAAAAAAAAAAAAAAAAAAAAAAAAAAAAAAAAAAAAAAAAAATAAAAAAAAATACAAAAAAAAAAAAAAAAAAAAAAAAAAAAAATAAAAAAAATAAAAAAAATAAAAAAAAAAAACAAAAAAATAAAAAAAAAAAAAAAAAAAAAAAAAAAAAAAAAAAAAAAAAAAAAAAAAAAAAAAAAAAACAAAAAAAAAATAAAAAAAACAAAAAAAAAAAAAACCTTTTTTGATTCACGTTTGAGAAAAAAGTGGGAAAAATTTTTAAAATTTTTTGCTGTGCAATAGAAGATCTAGTTTGGGAAAAAACACCATCTTTTTGCGTAATCCGTTGGTGAGAAAATAGGAGTTAATTTGACTTGGTACCGGGTGTTTTTGAAAATGCCTAGCTAGTTCTTTAACCTACCTTTTGTGGCGGCTAAGCTTTCACAAATCCGATTTGCATTGATTTTAAAAATGTGAAGAAACAAGAGATGATGTAGTTAATTATAGTGTATTTGCTTTAAGCAAAGGTTTTATTTGGAAAACCTTAAAGTTATATGAATAATTTGTGTCTTTTTACTCCCTACAAGCTTCTTAACCACACCTAATCATACTGTGCTCTTTTTAATTTAACTAAGTCAACCAATGTCTTTAGATAAACAGTCTTACATTTTGAAAAAATATTTCATTATAATGTAAGTCAAGATTTTTGGTTTCATAATTTATTAGGTTGATTTTCTAAAGTGAATTTTTCCATTCATAAAAATATAATTATAAAAACGTATGCCAAATGAAGCCATTTTAATGCAAAGCATTATTTTTTGCCAATGAAGCATTCGCAAAAAATAGAATAAAAAAGCTATTATTGTTTTAATCGTTGGTGTATCCTTGTTGAGAGTGAGACTCGGATGGAGGGTCGCAACTAAGGATTAAAATCTTTGTACGTGGAATCAAAGTGTTAGTAGGCATTCATCACTGGGGGAGCCGCGGCTAGGTGGTGACTTGCAACTAAGGGACTTTGGATTCTAGGCTTTGTAGAAAAAAAAGGTGTTGTCGCTCGATCGAATAACCCACAAACGGTTAGCAGCGGGTGGTGGGTTCGATCTAAGAAACCGGTTGTTGATGCTAAGTATCTATTTGGGAGAAAGGCCTAGAAGGGGTTCGAATTAAGAAAACATTCCCCTATTGAAAAAAATATAATTTATTGTTATTGAAATAAAAGAATGGTTAAAATTTCATTTTTCTAAAATATCATTTATAAGTTTTTTTTTCCCAATTTTTTTAGCTTTGAGATGAGGTTTATCTATGTTATAACATTTATGCTCACTAAGGCTTAAGTGTAAAGATTAGATGGAGTTCAACTATAAAGATAAATTGATCTATGATGAGTTGAAAAGACGTGCAACATCTTAATCATTAATTTTTCTTGGGAGTGAAAAGTTCACAAGTTAGTAAGTATATGATGCTTAACTCTTTGGTCTTATATTGACAATGATCTTGTTTAATAGCTTTGTTTAGTCTAGTGAAAAGTCTTGGACAGACGATTTCCTCTTTTGATGCTCTATTATCGGGGGAGTTGCCTATTTTAATGAGCTTAAAGTGGCACAAAATTGCAATGATTGCCATTAATGTGTTTCCATGAGATAAAATGTTGAGAAAAAGCTTAAGATGTTTAAAAAGGTGATTCATAAAAGGTGAAAACAAGGGCATTTTGAAAACTTGTTAGTTTACAAAGTGTACGCTTAATAAAATTGCGTGAGGACACGGCAATCCTTTAGTCTGGCGAATTTTGATAAGTGTTAAATTGTATATATAAAATACCCAGGATTTCGCCAATAAAAGCCAAAAAATATGCCAAAAGATAGAAAATCATTGTGCGTTTGTGTTCTAAATGTGCAAGGAAAAAGAGAAAACGGATTTCCAAAGTAAAAAAAAAGCAAAAACGAGCCAAAACCGACAAGAAACGGAAAAGACAAGTACAAGAGAGAGATTTGAGGAAAGATATCAAAGCCGGATCAGCCCGACACAAGAAAAGAAAGTCAATGAAGACCCAATTGAAGTCAAAGGATCAATAATGACAAGTTTTCAAAGTTCAAGGGCTCATTTGGATGTTTTGAAAGTCCAAGGACCAAAGATGTCAAAGTTAGAAAGTTGGTTTATTAAAGAGAAAGAAAGAGATAGCAACTACAAGGGCCGGAATTGACAAGTTTCAAAGTCATTTTACACTACAACTGTGAAGAGAGAAACACAAGGACTTGTATTGCCAATACTCCAAAGTTTCAAACATACACGCGGGCTTAACTCTTTCTCCTAACCACCTCTAACAGTTTTTCCCGCCCAAAACCTGAAACAAACCCACCTTCGCAAAAACTCTTCCTCGTTTCTCCCCATTCACTCCACCTCGTATTAATAGTCTTCCACGTCATTTCTATGACGTGGCAACCTCTAATTGGTCCGAACACATCATTAAAGAGATCTAACGGCCAAGATTCAAAATGGAAAAGATCAAGGGCTGTTAAGGATTGAAGCTCTCATCCTCTTTTCACTCTAAACTATAAATAAGAGCTCTTAAGTCGATTTAGAGAGTTAGTTAGTGTGTTTGTGTTTTTCTTAGTAAATTTCTCTTTTAAGCTCACGTGTACTATTCATTTTGCGAATTAAGCTTTTAAACTTTCAAATTCCATTGTACTTCCTGTTTTTAATCTTGTACTTTCATTTCTAAAGCAATGGAAATAGTTGAGTTGATTTTGTGTTCAAGTTTTCATGTTTTAAGCTGTTTTTAGCTATTAAGCTTGTAATAAGCTCAATATAGCTTATTTTGTTTTCTCTTGTTCTAAAGTTGTTCAAATTTGGTTAATGTCTTTCTAAATACTGATTTTGTTTATTTTGATTCAATAAAGTTCAATTGAGTTCAGTTTGATTCAAATTGGAAGCATTATGGAGTAATAAGCAATTTTGAGCTTAATGAGCTTATAGCTTAATGGTTTAGAGGCTAGGAGCCATTAGGATTGTGTTTAGAAGCCACTCACTCAACAAGAGTGGCTAAGGTCAGAGACTACAAGTTCACAGGTTTAAATTCATGTTTTTGATTTTAGCATACACCTAGCTTAATTCATATAGCTTATTCATTTGTATTCTTGTGCTTAATCCTATTCAATATCACTTAGATAGCTTAGATATTCAAAAGTTTTTAAGTTGTTTTAGATAGCAACTATTAAGTTGTTATTTTCTAGTATTCTGTCATAAATAGTAGAATAAGCTAGCTGATAAACTAGCTTATTCCTGTTAATAAGCTAGTGATTTTAGAGTTAAAATAGCTTAAGGAGGTTAGTTAAAGATTGAGTAGATATAAGGTTTTAACAGTTTTAGTGTTAAAAATAGATTTTAAGTAAAAATTAGTTGAGACAGTTCATATTAAGTAGTGTTTGGGTTAAGGCATGTTTGACCTTTAGAGTCAATATAATTCTGTCAATTCCTTTTATACATTTGAGATTTCCATAGTAAACAAGTTTTAAAAAGTTTTTGCAAGTTAGTTTGGAGATTTTCAAAAGTTAAAACTTAAAAAGCTTGTGTCTGCACCAGGGCAGTTTTTAGTGAAAAATATTTGTAGATTTAGTGTTTAGTGAATTCATAGATTCTAGAGTCAATTATAGTTAAGTGCAGCGGTTTAGATACACTAAATAGTTAGTTTAGCGTTCTAAACTAAGTATTTTAGCCTGCCATTATAGTTTGGTCAATTGTATCAGCATAAGCAGTAGTAATACAGTTACTACTATTGTTGCTCATCATTTTTAAGCGACTCTTTAGCTCTTGCAATAAGTAGTTAGAATTTAGTATTAATCACCTTAATAGTATTCCACTAGCTTAATATAGATAAACTTTTAACTTTCATTAATAAGCTTTTGATTAGCTTTTATGTTCTTACAAAAGTGGTTATAGCAGCAGAATGGATTATCATAGTTTGTTTCTTTTGATTTCTAATTTCTAGTTGTCATTTCTAAAATCCTTTTATCTAGATTAATCACTTCATCTAGAATAGTTTATTCAAAATTTTAGTTTGTAGGATTTAGTTTTAAGCGGTAAATTAGCTTATTAGGTACTAGCTTTATTTCATGTAATAAGCTGATACCTTGCACTCTTTTAAATAGCATATTTCTATTAATCTTGTTTTACACTATTTAGCTTATTTCTTTTTAGACCATTCCCTAGTACACATCTTAAGCTTCATTTAGCTTCTTTTGGATTTCATTTTCATCAAGTAATAAGCTAGATATAAGCTAGAGTTTAGAAAAGTTAGAATTTTAAGCAAATCCATAGTTTCTGTGACACAGAATTAAAAGCTATTTTTTAGCTTATTCAGTTGATAAAAGTTCATAGTGCTTTTATTAAAGTTGTAGTCTATAAGCTCAAGTCCAACTTTGTAGTTTTAAGTTTTTGCTAATTTTCATTTTTTAATAAGCCAAAAATAAGCTGAATCGTAGGGTCTATTTTGTACTTTTTCAATAGTTAAGGGTTACCCGTTTTCATTGTAGTGTAATTTTCTATTAGTTACCACGCTCCCTTCTCTTTTCATTTCTTTGCAATTTCTACCCTAGTCTTTTAGGTATAATAAAATAGTTTTAATATTTTTAATTTTAGTTTTATAAAATTAGGGTTTAGTTTTTAATTGACAAAATTAGGGTTCAATTGCTTTATAAAATTTGGGCATTTTTATTCCTTTAGTTTTCTGCACCTTTTTAGTAGTTAAAAACCATTTTTCTTTATTTTTCCAGTTAAATTTGTATTTTCTAGAAATTAAAATAGGTTTTAAGTAATTTCTTTTTCTTAAATCAATCATAGAAAATAGAAAATTAGTTGGAAAAATCTAATTCTTTTTGTGATAATTTTCTTTTTAATTCTAGTATTTTTGAAAAATAAAAATAGAATTTTAGTGTTAATTTTTAGAAAAAGTTTATTTTTAGTAATTCATTTTTCTTTAAAAATTCATAGAAAATTCAAAAATAGTTAAAAAAATCTAATTCTTTTCCTAAAAATTTTCTTTTTAAAGTTGTGAATTTTTAGTATAAATTTGTTTAAATTAGTGCCTTCGCATTTTAATATTTAGTTTAGACTCACGTTTTTAATTTTCGTGTATTAAAATTTCGTGCTAGTTAATTGTTTTAGTTTCTTTAATTGTTTCTATAGTTTAATTGTGCTATTATATTCGTAGTGTAATTCAAAATTCAAAAATCCTTTATTCATTCTTGACTTGAATCCGTTTTTTTCCCAAAATCTCCAATTAGACTTCGTTGGGATTACGACCGGAAGAAGAATACTTCCGGTTAAAAAATACACATATTGTGTTTTATTAAGTGAGCATATATCCTTTTATTTCTCTCTGATTGAGAAGTATTTGAAAGAAATTTTAACGGGTTAATGAAATATATATTTTTATAATTAAATTTGACTTTGGTGCTCACAAACGCAATGATCAATATGCGGACAAAGATCCTGAAGCCTCATCCAAGCGAGGAAAATGGAGCAAATGATTTTCGAAATCAATACCTCTTCCTGAGATAACCCTTTGACTATCAAGTTTCACTGTAGCTTTTGTTTCGAATTTCAGTTTTGGTTTCATCCTTTTTGTTTTTGCCTATAACCTCTTTTGCTTGATTTCGTTTTGCCAAAGGTTTGTCAACGAGTTCCCAGACTTGTAGTCTATCAAACTGATGAAGTTCTTCCTGCATTGCTTCTATCCATGCAGAATCAGCCATTGCTTCCTTAATGTTTTTCGGTTCAACAATACCACGATGAGTGCGATCTACTCATTCAGGATTGTTGTAAGTTGTTTCTTGTTTGCATGGCTTGGATGGATTTCCACGAACTTGATAGTTAACGGGTGATATTTTGTCCATCGGTATTCTGATATTTTGAAGTTGATTGAAGGTATGAACATTTGAATTACAAATATTGCGGTGAGGAGACTCTGCATTGTTCGCTGTAACGGTGTACAGAAAGGAATGTAATTCTGCTTGATTATCGTTATTTTCCTCAGCATGAACATTTGTTGGAGTTGTCGGTTCTGATGTAGGGTGAATATTTATTGTTGGAGGTGTGTCTTGTTGAGTAGAATTATCGGTGGGAGAAGAAGACTTGTTGACACAAGAAGTACCATCATTGAAAAAGTCATCTTACAAAAGGGTCCAAAAGAAGATTCCAAAATCGTGTTGTGATGGAACTGTTGTATCTGCTGTAAGAGAAACATTTTGTGTTTGTGTTGCGTGGGGGTTAGGGTTGTATAATTGACGCCTTTGTGTCGTTGGGGAACCGAGGGGCCTGGAAGTGTCATTAGCAAACAGACGTCTCTGACATCTCTTTGAATCTCATCAAATCTGAGCATGGATGGATTCAACTATCAAACCTTGTTCTGTCGTTATAGACACGAATATCCCTTTTGACGGAGTGGGAGTATCCACCAAATGCACGGATCCTCTTTTTATTTCATCCTTATCACCATGTTCTCACATCTATAAGTTATGTAACAATTGCAACCAAAGATGTTGAAGGTGTTTGATTGGGGTTATTATGTCTTTAATGTTGTGTTATGCCGTTTTCTCATGAGTTGGGATGATGATTGATCTGTTTTGAGTATAGCAATGCCGGTTTGCAATTGCTTCAGCCCAAAAGAATAGGAAGTTTAGAAGCCGGAATGCCTCGAATCGAGCTAGCCTATACGAAGAGTTGCGTGTTTCGTCTTTCGACTAACGCTTTCTAGTTCAGGTGTTCGAGGAGTAGACAGTTTGATGCTTCATTTCCTTCTTCTTTAAGAATGCTATTAAGTTGTCTTGTTTAAGAACTCAGTGCCTCTGTCAGTGGCGAACCAGGAAATTATAGGGCTTGAAAGATTTCTTTGAATCATCGTGAGAAAGTCTTTTAAAACTTTTGGTGTTTCATCCTTGGAACGTAGGAAAGAGTGAGTCCCATAGGTGTATTCGGTGTAGTCATCGTACGATTTACCAGAATATTATTTCTTCCCATGTATGCTTGCAACCAGCATTGGACCACAATATGTCCATTTGATGCAAATTTAACCGTCCCTTTCAAACTTGGATTCTGTTCTGTTCTGACCTTGAAAGAACTTCGTTTTTGCTTACTAACTTACAAGGGAAATAGTTGATCCTTGACATACTTCAGTTTTGTTAAACCAATCACAACATCTTTCTTTGAAAAGCAAGTTGATGTAGTCGAAGTTGAGATGAGAAAGTCTTCGGATGCCATAACCATGCTTGAGTTGGTGTGATGCTTTAGCCAAATAAGTTAGATTGGAGTTGTTTGAAGTTGTTTTCTTGAAGAGAAATTCTATAGAGATTCAGTTCTCGATTACCGTGGTAGTTAAGTCGTTTCCCTGAAGATCTCTAACCAAAACATGTAGATTTCTGAAATGCAACCTCCAAATCGCTTCACAGAATTAACCACCGGAAAAGATTGTGATTGAGGGACCTTCGGCTTAGAGTAAACTCTTTTGATAGGATATTTTACTTGAACCAATCTCTCATAAAAAGAATTGGTAGCAAATTGATCCATTGCCATAAACGAACGGTGCCCAAGTTATTTTTCAATTAAATTTGCACAGCAGAGGTAGATTGCAGTCATGTGCTTTGTGTATCTCAGAGTCAAAATAAATAGGATGAGTTGCTACAATCTACAGAGATAGAGAGGACTATGGAATACATGACAAATTGGTTCCTAAAGTGTTTTGTGAGTTTTAAGACATTAGTTATCTAGAAACATTATTCTATCGGAAACTAACTTTCTTAGTCACACTTTGTTTCATAACTATATTGTAACCATTTCCTTTTTGTCTTAGGATACCCCATGTATTATGATGGATGGGCATGATTGTGCTATCACATATCCATGCCTTATTCAGTCTTCTTATACAGCATCCATAGTAACTCTTTGAATTATGATAGTGGATTCTTATGAACTATTTTCTTACGGGGTGTTGCACACTGTTTTTGGTTCGCTGACTTTGGGTTTTCTCAGTTCTAGTCTACTCATAGGCACTACATTTAGGCTTCTTAGTTCTAGCATTCACGTACTTTCAAAAACTTAGTAACTAAGCATCATGATTCGAATTAAACACACATTTTCTCCACAAGTAGCACAAAACAGCATTAACATTCAAAGTTCTGGAATTTTAAAACTGTCATTACACTCAGTTACAGACTTTGTGTGTGATTAGACAATACTAGATTCCTAGGGTGTTCTTCTTACTTCAGTCTTCTTAAACTTCTCCCTATGACTAGTGTTTGGCACAGACCTTATCTTTCATTTGATTGCTCATAGGCTCTTATGGTCTGCTTAACATTAGGTTTGTGAGGCTACTCCTGTAGATGTAAGATACGCCGAGGGATTAGTATTCCTAGAATTCTGAGGTAAATGAGGTGCTCTAGTTTGTGTGGTACTACTTGCAAATTCCGATACATTCATGGTATAATCACATTTGTGTTTCTTACAGATTCTGCATCTGCCTGTTTGAGGCAAATTCTTGGAGTGACTGGTTTTGTTAAACCTCTGACTCATTAGTTTTTAAACTGGACTTTTTCTTTGCCAAAAATTTTTTCTCCAAGAGAGTCCCGAAAAAAGGTGCGGTTTTCCTAAAACTGATGGTTTTGGAATCCTTTGAGCATTTGGTTGTCGAACAACAGATGGTTTATCAAACTTAGTATCCACAGATTTTCCTTTGCATTTTTTCAAATGAGTGCTTCTTTTAACGCAATTATTGCAATGTTTTTGTCATTGCAGTTGAGGCTTTCAAATCTTGTTATTTCAAAAATAGTGTTCATGTTTCCTTTCGGATATACACTTTGACGCCTTTCTCTTTGCAAACTGTGTCATTCTTTCAGTTGTTCTATGACATTCTTGGTAAAATGATTTTCAAGAGAAATTGAGTGTTTTTCTAATTTAGAAAAACTCTGTAAAAGCTCAGTGTAAATCTCTTTACTTACAAATTCAGTTTGTTCAGAAAGCTTTTGTGCAAGACAGTCACATTCCCTGACTTTATGAAGATATAAGCATTGTAATTCAGTGATCTCATCTAAATCAGATGAAGATTGCAAATAAGAACACATAACATCTTTAGACACACATTCTTGCAAAAGCATATCATACATGTTGGAAAATTCTGTGCCTATCAGATTCTAAGTTTCAACAACGTTCATCTTCAGAGATTCAACGTACTTTAATATTTGCATGCATTTTCTTGCTTAAGTT
Organism: Tanacetum coccineum; assembly: GCA_026074375.1. Lineage (NCBI taxonomy): Eukaryota > Viridiplantae > Streptophyta > Magnoliopsida > Asterales > Asteraceae > Tanacetum > Tanacetum coccineum. The sequence continues at coordinate 33,889 of BQNB010002621.1, read as the reverse complement.
CTTGTACAAATGCGAAAACTATCATTTGAGTATTTAAGGGCAAGGGGCATCAAACATGTCTTAACTAGGATTTCCATATCTTGCGCAGTTGGGTTACGAAGATAAAGAAGGTCGTTTGAATGTTTTACCCATGCTTGATCGACAATTTCTTTCAGATGATTAATGTTATTCGTCATGACATTATATGCTTGTCTACTTTTGCTTATTGATTTAGACACTGGTAAGAAATCTATGTTTTTGAAAATATTTGGTTTTGTTTTCACAAATGATTTTCTCCACATTTTCTTTCTTATTTCATTTGCCTGTGCGAACTGAATTTCATAATGCTGAGTCGGGGGTTTAAAAATTTCATAAAGACTATTTAACTTTGTGTAGTCAAAAGGTTTCACTAAGTCTTTATTCAATTTTGATCGACTCTCGTTATCAAGAGTCAGAGTCTCTTCCCGATCGGGGACGAGTCTGTTTGCAGGATCAGATTGGTCATGTGGGATCGCATACAAACATGGTATCTCATTTTGAGCCTTTTTGAGGTACCTTGGATTGGCAAAGGTAGGTCTTCCATTAAATGTAGGGCATTTGGGTGCTAACATATGAATGGTTTGGATTGATTGACTCCGTTTGTAAACAATTTCATTCAAAAACTTTAACTGGTTTTCCATTGAAATCATTTTGTCAATATCTTTTTCTTCCTTAAGCTTCAAATCCGTTATTACCTTTGTTTTCTCCTTGACAAGACCTTCGTAATGTGACTTGGTTAAAAGACTCTGTTTGACTAACTCACTATGTTCCTTTTTGACAACTGAAATTTCATAGGCTTTAACTTTTAAACCTTCTTTGATGTCAATTTCCTTTTGAGCTAATACTCCTAGAGTTTCATTTAACTTACCTTCAAGTTTGTCATAGTCAACTGTACGATCATTAAAGGCCTTGTACATCTCAAACTCAGTCTATTTATTTTGAAGTGCAACTAAGCAACTATCCCGAATACTATTAGATTCCCCTAGAGTTCTACTAGTTTCCGCAAGAATAGATTTGCACTCAGTTAATTCTTGAGTCAATGTTGCATTTGCTTTCTTTAATTGCTTTTGAATCTTTTTGTTTTCATCGACATCAAGCTTTAAATTAGCAATTAAATTAGCAAGTGCAACATGCTCATCATCACATTCTACATCATTTTGGTCATCCTGAATATCATTATCACACATATCCGGTGAGTCAGGAGTGACATTACTATCACCCGTTTCCACTGCACATGTGTTACTAATGGATTCAGATTGGTCAAAATGTTTTATGTCATTGGCAAACACATTATCGTCAGTATCGTATTGTACCTGTTCCAATGGCTCAGCGTCTGTGCCTGAGTCTGCATTAGGAACCTCCTGAATCTTTGCCATGTAACTGTAATGTGCTTCCAACTCTTGTTCATCAATCTCTTCATCCGTGTCTGCTAGCCAGTCAGATTGCTCTGCTTGAAGTTGAACACCTTTCTCAGCTTGTTTACACAGCAACATCTTTTCCTTGTGATACGTGGAGTCTTTAACCCGTTTTGGCTTTCTGCATTCCTTAGCATAATGACCAAATTCCTTGCAGTTAAAACACTGTATCCCAGACTGTTGCACTACTGGACCACCTACAGTTTCCCTAGCCCCAACAACATTCACTGCCCTCTGATTCCCAAACTGTCCAGTCTGATTGTCATTCTTGTACCTTGGAGTAGTATCCACATTCTTGTTTCTGGTGTTTGAAGAAGTTCTGAGGTTGTTGTTGGTAGGTTTGTAGAGTTTCTTGAAGTACTTTGCAATGAGAGCCAAATTTTTCTGCATGTCTTTATCCTTCTGAGCTTGTTCAGGATCACTGTCTTCTTCAGAAGCTGACTCAGATGGAGGTGTGATTGGTTTGGCTATCTCTTTGCCTTTGTGTCTTGTAGTTGCATGAGATCTGGATGGAAGTGAGGCTTTTGATGTTGGTGCATATGATTTGTGAGACTTTGATGTTTGATAATAGGAGTCTTGAAGTGTTTGAGCAGTAGCAACAAGTGCTAATGGGTTAGCATTCTTGGCCATTCTTTCAGCACGGAGTTCATTAACTTCCTTTTGATATTGTTTCAGAATGTCAAAGAGTTTGTGATATGAAACTTCGTCCAACTTGTGTTGTTGCTTGACAATTGTGATAAATCTTGACCATTCTAGTTGAAGTTGTTGAAGAAATTGAACATTGACTTGCATCATAGCAACTGTCAAATTGTTTCTGATCATTTCATTCATCATCTTGTAGAATCTTGTGTAGTATGACTCAATTGTTTCTCCATCATGAGAGGTGAATTGTCCAAACTCCCAAAATAAGTTTGTCTTGACATCTTGAATGTTGAGTGATTCACCTTGTTGTAGTCTTTCGATAGCTTCCCACATTTCTTGAGCTGTCTTACATGCATCAACCGTTGAGTATATTTCATCTCCAATTCCATTCAATATAAAGTGAATCGCTTCCTTTTCTGATTCAAAATGAGCTTTGTTTGCAGGAGACATATTCATAACAGTTTCAACTGTTGTTTGTTCAGGAACTGCTAGAGAATTCTCTGTTGCAGGAACAGTTGGAACTACGACAGTAGTTGGAGTGCAAGGACCATCGAGAATGCACTTTCGTAAGGCGTCACCATTTGGTCTTGTATCAATATATCATAAGAACCGTGATCGTCGTTGTTTATATCGTCCTGTTGCAAGCATTGGTGAACGATCCCTTGAACCAACTGCCATTATGTTGTTATGCATTTGACTGCCGATGGAAGAAGTTACAATTGGAGTTGTCATGATGAATGATTGTGTTATGATAATTGTTGGATCGATACAATGATTAGTGATTGTATGATAAAAGTGATGATTGTTTGTTAGATTAGGTGATATGTTGTTTAATTATGATTTGGTTTGGTTGAAATGAGTTAACGTAATGAAGAGTCTTAGACAAAACGCAGTGAAGAATCTTAGACAAAACGCAGTGAAGAATCTTAGACAAAACGCAGTGAAGAATCTTAGACAAAACGCAGTGAAGAATCTTAGACAAAACGCAGTGAAGAGTCTTAGACAAAACGCAGTCAAGAAATAAGTTGGGCAGAGTTCCTCCTAGGCAAAACGCAGTATAGGTCTTCAAATTAGGCAAAACGCAGTAGACAAATCGCAGTCTAAAGAGGCAAATCTCAATAGACAAAACGCAGTGCTTAGACAAATCTCAATAGACAAAACGCAGTGCTTAGACAAATCTCAATAGACAAAACGCAGTGCTTAGACAAATCTCAATAGACAAATCTCAATAGACAAAACGCAGGAGACAAAACGCAGGAGACAAAACGCAAGAGACAAAACGCAGGAGACAAAACGCAGGAGACAAAACGCAGTCAAGAAATTCGCCAGAGAGACAAAACGCAGTGATGAAAAACATGACTTTTTCCACCTAAAAACACCTAAAAATCACCCTTTTGAACGTTTTTGCTTGGTTTCTTTTGCACAACTTGATCCTAGAAGGCTATAACAACAATAAGAACACCAACTTTAACACCAGAATCGTGAGAATCAAAGAGTGTCAAGAATGAGACCATAAACCTTCAAAAACTAAACTTTTGATCTAATATAACCAGGAAAACGCACACACAATCTAGCTAATCATCCCATGTGCTCTGATGCCAAATGTAGATAACCTATAACACTTTCACTTCATCATGGATACAAGAAAATAAGATGAGAAATATGGAAGAATTTTAGAGAGAGAAACTAGAGAGAGAAAGTAAGGAGAAAAATAAGAAGTGGTTGATTTACTTGCAAAGTTACAAATGAGACCAACACCCTCTCCATCCTTGGAGAGGGGTATTTATAGTTAAAACCAAGAGGCTTTCATGCCTTGGTATTTCTACGGGCCGGGCTCGGGATTACTTGGGCTTTCGCCCGATACACGTGACCGATTAGATTACATAAAGAGCCCGTTTATCTGTCTAGCCTATTACAACGTATAATTAATTAATGACCGAGACCTAATATAATTAATGAACGAACTTCCTTGTTCGACTTAATATTTTGAGGCTAACATAAATGTTTAGTGGAGAAGTGCGGCGCACAAGATAATTTGTGCGGCGTACTTAAGGTGTTAATGCAGTAGCATTAATGTCTTCATTAATTTTCATAGTCAGATAGGAAGTGCGGCGTATTACTGATAAGTGCGGCGCACTTACAGACTTTTCAGCTTGAGATTTTGTTCTTTTCTTGTATCTTGATTTCCAATATATATAAACACTTGAACTTTGTTCCTTTTTATCTTGAGACGTCTTCTAGTAAACCTGCAAGTAATTCATGCTATTAAGTATCGAAAGTTCACAAGAAATGATTAAATATATACAAACAACGCCACTGAAAACGTGTATAATTTGGGCATTATCAAGTCTTCTATTTATATCCTCTGAAAAAGCCTGGATACTTCGTATTAGGCTAGGCCAATACGGCATATTGGGGTGTATCCCTTGGAGTGCGCATAAAGTTTACAATCAATACAATATATATTCCCAAAATATAAATATCTTCGTATCTCTGAATAGTTTTCTTCATGGATACGGCGTATGAAAGAAGGTAGATACGCCGTATTGGGAATTGTGAATACGCGTTTTCTTGTAAAGACTTGGCGTTGATACACCGTATCTCTTTTCCTGGATACGGCGTATTGGTCAGAATTGAGTAATCTTCAAATGTCTTTGTTTTAGTTCCAAAATATGCGCCTTTTAGTATGTCTTCACAAATCACTCCTCAGTTAGTGCAAATAACACTTTTAAACAATTAAGTACATATTCTTGCAATAGTTATACAAAAGTGGTTAGTTTATTTGGGATAAATGATAGTATAGATGTGATCTTATTTGATGTCATCATTCGTGTACATACACCTCCAAATTCCTGCCAATTTGTTTCTGGAAGGCTTTATCTACCAAGCGTTGGTAGATTGACTCGACATTCTTCAACCCAAAAGGCATTTTTGAGTAGCAGAATATTTCCTGGCTAGTGATGAATGCTGTTTTCTCTTCATCCTCCTTTGCCATTTTGATTTGGTGGTATCCTTTGTATGCATCCAAGAAACAGTTAAAGGGATATCCGCAAAGGGATTCTACCTTCCAATCTATTTTTAGGAGCGGATACCCATCTTTAGGACATGCCTTATTTAGGTCTTTGAAGTCCACACACATCCTCCAGCTGTTATCGTGCTTTTTTACCATTATCGGATTTGATAACCAGTTGTGGTAATGGACTTCCTTCATGATGCCAGCATCTATAAGTTTTTCTACTTCCTCTTGTATTTCCTTGTTTCTCTCAGGTGCTTGGCTTCTTTTCTTTTGTCTAACTGGAGGACATCCTTCTCGATCATTCAGCCGATGCTCTGCTATATGCCACGGAACACCAGTCATGTCCGTTGGTTTCCAAGCGAATATGTCCCAGGTTATAGCCTAAGTAAGAATCGCCACACCTTCGTCCATCTTATCGTTAGAGTGGAACTATTGCTATTGTTGATACTCTAGGTGTTCCAAAGAATTGCTACTTGATTCTTTCCTCCGCAGCTTGGAGTGACAGCGGAAAGTCTGTGCTTCCTGGTCTTGAGAACGATCGTGCATTCGAGTGGGATAATCTTGCTGCTTCGTAGTGTGAGTATTCCTCCTGGAACTGGGAATTTTAACATTCCGAGCGGTTGACGGGACTGCCTAAATTTTCCTGACTCTGGCCTCCCTATGATCCCATTGTATGGAGATGGTGATCTTACCACAACAAAGTTCATCCATGTAGACGTTGAATGTTCTGCATCCCTTATTTTCAAACTGGTAGCAGAACATTTGGTCCCATGGCCATGATGATTATTCTCCGCGAAAAACAATGAGGGGTACGGTGGCCGAAAGTAACCATTTAGTTTTTTACTTCTGGGCGGAGCCTATGGAAGCAATGTTCGTATAGTAACAGATATACAAAATGTAATGCGACAAAATCTTTAATGCATGATATCCAAATCAAAACCACCAATGTATCCCTTGCACCTCGTGCTTATTGACCTCCTGAAAAACATTGCTTTAAAACGTCAACAATAATGTTGGTGAATTCATAGGTTTGATAAATCGTATATTGTAGGACCACAAGATTTCCCAAGTGTATGATAATGCAACAGATGCAGACATCATATAAATGTAATTACGTTGCCCTAAGCTCATGACACTGAAGCTCGACATAAATGAATACCATATAAATGGCCTACATTGCCCGTGATGATGTTCTAACCCGCAACATCCTATGTTCGACATGGTATACGTTCGTTTGCCCAGTGATAGCTAATCACCCGAACGGGGATGTCAATCCCAATAGATCTATTCATAACATTCGCGCTCACAATCCAGTAACTGACAGTTCATGATAATGGGCTCAACTTGGGTTATCGCTACTTAGGCAACACGTAATCATGATGTAAAACTTATCCACTTGTGTCCAATTATAAAACAGTGCATGTTTCTCACCCCAAAAACTTATAAAACAAATCATGTAAAACGTGGGGCTATGAACTCACCTTGAGTGAGCGTATATCAAGTATATCACAGAAAATGCGTCACGGTAATGATCGAGTGCAACCTAATCCAATATAGGTCGTATAAGTACTAATCACATTGGGTAACTACTACCATATATAATTCTATATAGCTAATCACCATCTAATTGTTTTAGTGAAATCATATTTATAAAGTGAAATCGTTTATAAATATACCTTTAGTAAAAATGACATAACTTTATCGTTTTAGGTCCGTTTCTTACGTTTCTTATGTCCACGCTTTCGTATTAAGACGATGTATCAAAATATGACATTTTTGTATTTCATGTCCCCTGGTGAACAGTACTTTTTACTGTTCACACCAGTTTATAAAATTATTTTTATAGTTTTAGTGATCGTAAAACCCGTAAACGTCGTATCTTATTCGTTATAGCTCCGTTTTTAGTGATTCTTTCGAGCACGTTCTCGTAATTAAAAGTTCTATCATATTAATGATGTTTTCAAAATGTATAAATCTGAGATGAACAGTAACTTTTATAAAAATAGTTTTATAAAAGTATTTTTATACATTTAAGTATATAATCTCGCGTAATTCATAACTCCTTCGTTATCGATTGAAAAATTACGATTCTTATCATTTTGGAATCCTAAAAATATGTGTGATCTGAGAAAAATACTAAACTTTATATATTAGAAGTATTTTATAACTTGTTTTTATAAAATCTCTTTTATATCGCGTTTAATTAACGTGTAACTCGTAAACTACGTATCTTTTTCGTTATTAATCCGTTTTTCGAGTTTCTTACCTTTTTGGAATCGTCATGAGACGTACTATTTTATAATAATATAAAAAGTATACCTTATTTTTTGAACCAAAATAGAAAGTTTGGAGGTTTGTGTTAAAAACATGTTTTAAACTTGATTTTGTACTTTTTAGCTTAACCATCTTGTAACAAATCCATTACACCACTCATTTTCACATGTATTACATTCTTAGGGTCCCTAAGTACATCATTATCCTAGAAATGTCCAAGTTAACAAGATCACAAGTTTACATACTCATTTGCTTATGACATGTATAAGTAACTTTTTATAACAACTAGTTTATACTTATACATTTTATACTTAAACCAACATTGTACAATACTCATAATCTCATTATGACATGATATTACCAACCTCATAACATATGAAAAAGTTCATGAAACAATAATCACAAGTAAAAAACCATTTTAAATGTTCAAAAGTATCCTAAATGGTGATTTTGATAAATAGAATATATATACACATAAAATGATAAATATAAAGACATAAAGGGTTTTAGATGACCTTAATATGATGTAATATGATGAACCACAATATCTAAACACTAGTTTAGATGATAAACCAAAGCTTGCACAACTTGAAAACCCTAATTCCAATTAGAAACTCTAATCTTGCTTTTCTTGCTTCAATACTTGTAAATGCTTAACCAAGCCTTGCAAATAACTTAAGACATCTTAGATATGATGTAGGTATGTGTGTAAATGTTGTAATAAAATTTTGTATGGATGGTTTGTATGGGGGTTATTTGGCCGTGGGGTTTTAAGGCAAAAGAGGAGAGAAAAATTGATTTTTGTTAAGTGTTATAAGAGTGTGAATGTTACTTTACTAGTATGCAAGACTTATAAGTATAAAAGACTAGTCAAATGTGGCATATTAAGTCCTAGACAAGATGAGTAAATCTAGGGAAGTCTTTGGTCAAGGTAAGGTCTTTACTTGAAAATGTCTTTGTTTAATTGAAATGTGTTGTACAATGTCAAGTTGTAAGATTTTTAGATATTTTTCTTGGTATATCTCTTCAAATCCGGCCATAGATAGATAAATATAATATTATTTTGTAAATTTTGGGTATTTGGGTACCAATTATGGGGGGTATTTGTTTGAAGCGTATAATGTTTTGGTTGGTTCGGGTTATGCCTAAACGTATATTAATCGCGAACTTACATTTACGTCTAACCAATAAAATAAAAAATAAACAAAGTTAATATTTTATCATCAAATAATTACTTACACTTGCTTGTGTAAACATTTAATTGTTTGATTCCCGTTTACATTGAACGATAATTTTTATCTTACGCGATTTAACTTAACGATTTCGATTAAAAGCAAACGTGTACAATACTAAAACTACATAGTGAATTAATTGACATCGCAAATGACCCTAAAACACGGGGTGTTATAGTCTCCTCCGTTAAGTGAGCCTTGTCCTCAAGGCTTAAGACGCGACACTCGACGATGGTGTGGTCTTTGTGAAGAGGTGTGGATATTTCTTCCGGAATTGGTCTTGCGTTTTCCATGTGAACTCAAATCCATCTTCTCCCCCTGGAGTTCCAACGAACCTTAACTAGTGGAATGCGACTTCGCTTCAACCGTTTAACTTCACGGTCCATAATTTCTACCGGCTCCTCGACAAATTAAAGCTTGTCATCAAAGTGAAGTCCATCCAACGGAACGGCTAATGGTTCGTCGGCATAGCACTTTTTCAAGTTGGATACATGGAAGTATTGTGTAAACCCTGCTCAGCTCTTGCGGAAGCTCAAGTTTGTATGCAACGGATCCAACCCTTTCCAACACATTGAATGGTCCAACGTACCTAGGGTTCAACTTCCCCCGTTTTCCAAAACGTACGACCTCTTTCCAAGGCGAAACTTTAAGCATAACTTTATCTCCAACCTGAAATTCCATTGGTTTACACTTTAAATCCACGTAACTCTTTTGTCGATCATGAGCAGCTTGCACTCTCTGCTTGATTTGAACGATCTTCTCAGTTGTTTCTTGCACTATTTCTGGACCAATGAGTTGAACTTCTCCAACCTCGGCCCAACACACAGGTGAATGACACTTTCGACTGTAAAGTGCTTCAAATGGTGCAGCCTTGATGCTAGCGTGATAGCTATTGTTATATGAGAACTCGACTAATGGAAAATGGTTAACCCAACCCTTTCTAAAGTCGATTGCACAAGCACGCAACATATCCTCGAGAGTTTGAATAGTCCTCTCGCTTTGTCCGTCTGTTTGTGGATGGTACGCAGTACTCATATCCAGACTAGTACCCAAAGCATTCTGAAGTGACCTCCAGAAATTTGATGCGAACCTAGGGTCACGATCACAAATAATCGAGAGAGGTATTCCATGCCTCGTGACCACCTCCTTTAGGTACATTCTTGCAAGTTTATCCATCAGATCAGTCTCTCTCATCGGTACAAAGATTGCGACTAGTGTGTCGGTAACAATCACCCAAATGGTGTCGTAACCTTGTGACGACTTAGGAAGCTTCGTGACAAAATCCATAGTGATGTTGTCCCACTTCCATTGAGGTATATCGGGTTGTACCAACAATCCTGATGGCCTTTGATGTTCTGCCTTGACCTTGGCACAAGTCAAACATTTGCTAACATAGGTGGCGATGTTTGCCTTCATATTGGGCCACCAATATAGCTTTTTCATGTCTTGGTACATCTTTTCAGAACCCAGATGGGTAGAATACTTTTACTTGTGGGACTTGAGCATGATCACAGTCCTCAAATCACCATAGCATGGCAACCAACTCCTGCCGTTTAGACATAGAGTTCCATCCGTGCGGGGTTCCAACTTTTCCGTCCTATGCTTCTCCGGATCTTTAGAATTTTCATGTAACATACCTCCAACATCTTCTTTCTTGATGTTCTCTGGTTTTCGTGCTTCAGTTTGAGCATCCTAAATTTGTTTGGGAAGATTCAAACCTATAGTCATGACTAAGGCTCAAACCCTTAATGGTGGCTCTCGTTCCTTCCTGCTCAAGGAGTCAGCGATAACATTTGCTTTCCATGGGTGATAACGAATCTCGCAATCATAATCACTAAGCAATTCTAACCAACGACGCTGCCTCATATTCAGCTCCTTTTGATTAAGAATGTATTGTAGACTCTTGTGATCCGTGAACACCGTACACTTGGTTCCGTACAAATAGTGTCTCCAACTGTTTCAGAGAAAACACTACCACTCCAAGTTCCAAATCATGAGTCGTATAGTTCTTCTCATGAATTTTCAGCTGGCGTGATGTGATGTTGATTTTTATACACTAATAAAATATACGATATAATACCACAAGAGCAATTAAGAAAATTCCCTAAGGAAAATTCACTCTTAAAAGATATATATATAATATATAATACGTATATTTAACCGGGAAGAATGATCACCCGGGTCGTTTCCCCAACGACTTGTGAAATTGAAACCACGTTTTAGCTCGGATTATGATTTGAATGAGAGAAAAGATATTTTTGAGTATCTATAACTACTAAATAAAAGCAACAATTAAAATGAACAATTAAAAGCAATTAAACACTTAAACTAATTAACGGGAGCAATTAAAAGCGACAAATAAGCAAATACACTAAAATTAACTCCTAAAAATGTAAACTAAATTTCTAAACCTAAATTAGGACAAAAGAAAATTTTAAATTTTTTTTTGATTATTTTTGAATTTATTAGATTAAAACTATTTTTTATCTAATTAAAAATCCTAAAAAATAGCAATAAGTACTAAAAATAAGAAAATGATTTTGATAAATTAGATAAAGTCTAAATAACATAAAACTCAGAAACATTTTTAACTATTTTTAAAAATAAAATCCTATTTTTAAACTTAAACTTAAAGGCTCAAAAATGAAAATTAAAATCTAAAAGGTGTAAAAATAATTTTACTGGATGTAAACCTAAAAGTAGTTTTTATAAAACTAAAAACTATTTTTTTGAATTTTTATAAAACTTTTTTCTATTTTTTATGAATTTTCTAAAATTAAAGCTTTCGAAAAATCCTAAAAAATAAACTAATTAATGGAAAAATGTGAAAAATTCAGGAAAAGTCTATGATGCAACAAAGATCAAAGGAAAAATAAAAGAAAACTCACAGCTTAACAAATAAGCCGGAAAAAGCTTTTATAAGCTATCGGCTTATAATAAAAAGCTTAAGAGGAAAATGACTATAAGTATTAATTGGGGGGAAAAATTACTGGATGCGCTATTGAAGCAAATGGTTAACACGTTGGGTCTTTGAGGGAGAGGTCGTGGGTTCTAGTCTGGCAACACACCACTTTTTGCTATTTTTTATTTTTTTGCTTTTTATAAAAAACTAATTATTAGAACTTAAAAAAGACTTAATTTTAAGCACTTTTTATAAAAAACAATACTAACTGAAACTGAGAAATAAGCTCAAAAACAGCTTATTAAAAAGCTGTTACAGAAAGTGAGCTTTTGAGCTCACTTTCACTTAAACACTTGCAAAGTGCTCAAAATAAGCTCAAATTTCAAACCAAAAGATGTTCTAGAAACCTTAGGATGCATGGGAAGCTACTTATGAAAGCTTAAACTAACTAAAACGCTTTAAGATTTCTAAATCGAGGATTAAAGGACATCCAAACTCAGAAAAAGAAAACTAAAAGTTCAAAATTCAAACAAGCTAATCAAGAGCAATAAGTAGACATAAGTGAGCTTTTTAGAAACTAGACAAACTACATATAAGCTATTAATATTATGCATAAAATCTATTCTTATAAGCTAAAAATCTAAGTTTAAATGCTAAGTCCTAATTACTATTGTTTTTGGCTTTTTGAGATTTTTAATGAAATTTAAAGCTAAATTACCCTAAGATTTTAAGCTAGAAATGAAAAACAAGCTTTAAACTAACTAATTCTATTGAAATTAGAGCTATGAAATTTAAACTCTAAAACCTAAAAAACACTGGTTAATTGAGGCTTAAAAAGTCAGCAGTTAGTAGTAAACTATGGTTATACTGCTGATGCAAATGACCAAGAGGTGCAAAACAAAGTTGCAGGGAAACCAAGGTTGTTTCTACTGCACTAGTTACACTCAATGAGTGTTAATACACTTTAAACAAGTAAATACTACACCTAGGAAAGCTAGGATAAAAAAGTCTCAAAGATCTAAAGGAGCAAAAGCTCCCCTGGTGCTGAGACAAGAAATTTAAGCCATAAAATTATTTTAAACCTAAACTAATCATTCAAACTTACTCAAAACCTTATCAATTATCAATATCAAACTATCCAAAGAAAAACCTCCAAGTTTCTTTGACTTTTGAGGGTCAAATAGCACTAATCCAAACACCCCTTTAGCTTTTGACAGATTTCATTAAGTCTTATATTTTGAAATCTAATTAACAAAACCTAAATACCAGATATTAACTAGCTTAAAACAGACTTATCAAACTCAAATTACCAACTAAATAAACTAGAATTAAGAATCTAAGAACTAAACTAATTATTTTTGGTTTTTCATGCTTAATGGCAGTTATGAAGAAAACTAAGATCCAATATACTATAGCTAAAAACAGATAAACAAATATGATTGACAAGTAAATTAAGATAAGCAAAAGCACAAATAAGCAATTAGTAAGCAGATAAGCAAATCTAATAAGCTAATAAGCAATCATTAAGATAGAAATTTAAGAACAAAGGATTTAAATGAAAACTTACAAAATGCTTCAGCTAAACAGAAGCTATTAGGCTCAATGGCTTTATCAACAGTTTGACTTATCAGAGTTAAGCCAGTAAAGTCCATGAGCTCTTTCATTTGCTAGCCTCCCTTTCATAAGATTTTAAGTCCAAATATCAAAAGTAATTAGCCGATTTTAAAGTTTAAAGTAGATTAAAACCTTTATAAGCTCAAATCCAAGCTTATAGACTTGGATGAGCTAAAATGAGCTTATTATGAGCTTATGAATCATTAACATGAGAATAGAAGCTAAAAAAGGATGGAGATTTTTCATTTAACCTAATTTTGATTGATTAAATTGAAATTTGGGTACAATCTGAAACGGAAATAGACAATTACATAAGCTAAATTAGCCGTAAAATTTACTTAAATTATCTAAAATATTAGAATGGGAAAGAAAGAAATTTTGTGTGTGTGTGTCTGCTGTGTGTGTGAAGTGGCCTTTTTATAGCTGAAGCTGAACCTTTAGCCCCTTGGCAGTTAAAGCTCCCTTTTGATCATGTCCTGTATAATCCCTCAATCATTGTTGATCATTCTAGGCGTTGGATTAAATGATATCTCACACGGATTGCCAGCATGGCAATCCGTGATTGAGACATTTGTGTGCTTCTTTTGAGAGTAGAGCTAATGCAAAAATACCCCTTCCTTGTGCTTTTTCTCTTCCAACGTGGCATTCCCTTTGTGGGTTTGGCCAATAGGGTGTCATGAATGACACATAACTCTGCCAGCATGTACTTGCTTCCATGAATTGTCTCTCTTGCCCCTCAATTTGTAAAAACCCCTTGATTTGACTATGGGGTGATTTAGGGAAGATGATGAATAGTAATCCCTTTTTGGCGCCCATTTTTAACTGTAAAGGGGTAAAATCGTTTTAAAGTTTGGCCTATTTGCACAATGAGTCCCTGTGGTTGTTTAGCACAAGGTGTAGTGTAAGATAACTTTTATAAATGGCACAAATGGTCCCTTTAATTATATGAAAAGGTATTAGGCTCTAAGGTTTGGGCTTGGACTTTTTTTAGTATCCGGGTAATGTTTTAAGGGAATTTAAGGGCCCATTTAGTCATAGGGACCTTTTGTGTAATCTTTTGTAACTTGGGGGACTTAAATGGTAATTGTTGAGGATTTGTCCTTTTGTGGTTGACTTTTGTTGACAAAGGTTTGACCAATTTGACTGAAGGTTGACTTTTTCTGGCTTTGGCTTTGAATTTCTGGCTTCTCTTGTGCTCTTCCGTTTCCCGTGTCCGTGTTTGCCCGTTTTTGACGGTTTTCTTGTGATTTTTGATATATCCGTACCTGCACACACAAAACACAAAAACAAGCATATTTTTGCCATTTTTAGTCTGTTTTGGGTTTAATTAGGTTATTTTAGGTATAAACGGATATGTGTATTTTTACATCTATCATTATGCATAAGCAATCACCTTTTCTCTTTGCATCAACACATCGCCCAAACTTTTGATCGAAGCATCGCAATATACGATCAAATCTTCGCTTCCTTCAAGTAAAGCTAGAATTGGTGCACTACACAACTTCTGCTTCAACAGTTGGAACGCTGTTTCTTGTTTGTTGCCCCACTCAAACTTAACCTTCTTCTGAGTGAGCTTGGTCATTGGTTTGGCAATCTTCAAAAATCCTTTGATGAATCTTCGATAATACCCAACAAAACCTAAAAATTGACGAATCTCCGTTGGTGACTTAGGAGATGCACAGTCTTTAATGAATTCGATCTTGGCGGGGTCCACATGAATACCCTGGCTGTCAATCACGTGACCAAGGAACTGTACTTTAGGAATCCAATTCACATTTGAATAAAAATTTTGGCATACTCCTCCGCTTTCTTAAGCAATTATAAGATTAACTTAAGGTTCTCTTAGTGGTTCTTGCTTTATTCTTGAATATATCATAATATATCATCTAATAAAGCAATACGAATTTATCCAAATATGGTTTGCACACCCGATTCATAAGGTCCATGAATACGGCAGGTGCGTTTGTCAAAACCAAATGGACATAACTTGAAATTCATAATGGCGTACGGGTTCTAAAAGCGGTATTCGGAATGTCTTCTTCTCAAACCCTCAGTTGGTGATAACCCGACCTTAGGTCGATCTTCGAGTAGACACTCGACCCTTGAAGCTGATCAAATAAATCATCAATTCTTAGGAGCGGATAACTGTTCTTCACCGTCAGTTTATTCAATTCCCGGTAATCAATGCACATTCGAAACGATCCGTCCTTCTTCTTGACAAACAAGACCGGAGCTCCCCAAGGTGAGGAACTAGGTCTTATAAAGCCTTTTTTAGATAGTTCTTTCAGTTGCTCCGACAACTCTTTCATTTTAGAAGGTGCCAATCGTTTAAGGCGGCAGGGCTAACGGTGCAGCACCAGGTATCAAATGATTTGGAAATTCTCTTATCGAGTCAGAGGAGAACCGGACAAGTCCTCGGGAATACATCAGAAAAATCCACAGATGATTGGTAACGTGCTCAGTCGCTTTCGTCTTCTGACGTGTTTTCGTCTCTTTGTTTTAACGTTTTTCAAAAAGATAGCATCTTTTACTATTTATCTTGTGTTTTGGTGTACGAGATAATGTGCAGACGAACCTCGTGTCCCTGGTTGCTTCCGTCACCGTGAACAATTAATGTTTCATTTCCCCATGGGATACGAACGATCTTCTCGGCACACACAATGATTGCTTGGTACTTTACCAACCAATCCATACCAATTATAGCATCGAAACTACCAAGTTCTATGGGCATTAAGTCTTTGTCGAATAGGTGGTTTAAGAGGTTTAATGTACAACCCCTAAGGATATTGTTTAACCCAATTATTCTCTCGTCGGCTAGTTCAACGTCATAATAGTGATCTAGGGCAGTTAGAGTAATAGCAATTTGGGAGCTAAATATAGTAGATACAAAACTCCTATCGGCACCCGTATCGAATAAGATAGAAGCATAGTGGTTGTTTAGAAGGAACGTACCCGTCACGACGTTAGAGTCTGGGTTTGTCCCTGCATGCCCTACCGCATACACCTTGGCTGGAGAATTGCAACCTCCAACTTGGTTACCACAGTTGTTGTTCTTCAGCTTTGGACATTCCCTCTTGAAGTGTCCTTAGGCTCCACACTCAAAACAAGTAGGCTTCTGACCCGACCCAGTGCCCCTCTGATTGATAGCATTATTGGCATTTGCCGTACTCCTACAGTCACGGGCAAAATGACCAACTTTGTTGCATTTGTGGCATTTAAGAGCACATGGACCATTGTGGTGATAATTGCATTTAGCGCATAGGGGTTTAGATCCCCCATATTGTTTCTTCTCAACAGTCCCTGCAGCATAAGCCCTGCCGGTGTTCTGCCTCTTGTTTTGGTGTTGTTGTTGTGGTTTTTGGTTATTATCTTGCTTTCTCTTGTTCTCTGTTTGACGGTCAGCAAAAGTGCGGATTCTCTTATCCATCACTTCGATTGCTGATATTTGCTAAAACACACATATTTTATATCCCGTTAAACACTATTAATCGGACTAAAAATGCTAAAATATGGATACTTATCTAGCAAATATGTTTGTTTGGTATTTTTATGTCTTGCAGGTAAAAATGATTGAAAACGGAGCAAAAATGGGTATTTACGGGTTCGTCGCGATCAAGAGTGCTTATTATTCGAAATCAAGACAAAGTCGTTGAAAGTTCCCGAGCATGCCATTAGAAAGAGCGCAAATTACGAGCTCAATGGTGCCTTCATTGTTTTTTTAGCCAGCCCGTAACCCATTAATATGGACCGGGCCAGCCCATATATTCACAAGCCCAACAAGAAACCAAGCCCAATTTTAAGTTAGCCCATGATCCAAATTTCATATTACATATTATGAAATGAATTGGGAAGAATTTGTCTACCATCCTTACGTGAGAATGAATTAAATCAATTTGGTTCACGTGACATTCCACTTTTAATGAGATAAAGCCGCATATAATTTTGCACGTGTCCTTTTATATCCACATTTCTCATTTCATTACATTGTAAGAAAGGAAAGAGAGCGAATTTGATCGGACGATGAAACTTAATGCGTAGAGCGTACGCAGAAAATAATGGGTATGTGGCAGCAATCTACTGAGTTTCAGAACAATGATCATTCTGCTATCCGAGGGCATGCATTCTCATCCTAATGATTGGCTACTTAATTTTGAGGCGGTTATGCGAATTTTCATTTTCAACCCCCTAGCTTGGCTATATATTCACTCGCTCCCTCACACTTTTGAGGGGAGTTTTTAGTTTAGAAAATTTTGGTAGAGTAGTTTTTAGCTTATTTTTCATTGTAGCTTATTTTTCATCTGTTAGCTTTATTTTTAGGATCTTTATATTAAAAGTTTTACAAGCTTTCTTTCAGCTTATTTGTACTTTGAGCTTATTTGTGTTTAATGAAGATGGATTTTGGTTAAGTATCTTATGGTGTGGCTTATTTTTCTTGGTTTATTCTTCTCTTGTCTCTCCTTCTAGCTTATCGCAAATAATCTCTTGGTCAGCTCCTTTGTGGTTTATTTTCCCCAGCTAATTTAGAGATATTAAGGGAGTCGAATAAGCTAAATCTTAGCTTAATCGATTGGATCTTGTATCTTTTTAGTAAACCATGGTCAAATAAGTTTTTAAATAAGCTGTCGAGGTCAGCTTATTGCTAATAAGTTGTTTTGCTTATAGCTTGTTTATGTGGTTCGAATAAGCTAACTTATAGCTTATTTTGACTAAGATCTAAGCTAAAATAATCGAATAAGCCTTGGCTTATTTTAATTCTTTTTATTTTCTTTTAGCTTTTGTTCGAATTGCTTATTTCCTTTCTTTTTACCCTTTTAGGTTCGAGAGCTTATTTGTTTTATGGTTCCACTTTGCTTATTTCCTTCGCGTATTATTCCGGTTTTCTTTCTACTTATGGCTTATTTGCTTTTTGAGCTTATGTTTACACGTTTTAAAATTTGTTTATCAGTAGGTTTTGATGGAATTCGGGCTTGGCCCAATTGTTTGATTAAATCTGTTTCACAAAACAAAGTGAAATCAATCTAGTTTACAAATCTCGTTTTATAATTATAAAAATTTAAAATTAGTTTAGAAATTTATTTAGTTTATTAATATTTGTCTTGACCTTGCTTGTTTTGTGATTTTTGTACTGGTCAACTCATGAGGCGTGGAGCTTGAGGGTTTATTTAGCTAGACCGAATTTGATTATTTGCTTTAGCTAAATAAATCGGGTGGTTATCGTTTATTTGCGGGTCTTCAATTCGGTTTTATTTTCTATCATTTTTCAATTAATTAGTGTAGCTTGTTATTTTATAAAATGTTTGCTTATTTGATATTTGCCATGCGTAGTGAGTAGTTTAACTTGTGTTTGCTAAGTGATTAGTGATTTGGAATTTAAGTGCGGTTTTAAAAAGGTTTAAAAAAATTAATAGTCAATTTACATACCGTCATTTACTTTTAATGCAATTTAAATACTTGTCATTTATTTTAAAAAGCATTTTACTTTACTTGTCATTTAATTTCTTGCAACTTGTTTTCTAAGGATTTTAATTCGTTAAACCTAAGCCCGCACTTAAGGAACATTTCACGTCACTTAGCAAGCATATTTGTCATTTATATCAATTTTAGTATAATCTTTTAGTTTTTAATCTTAGAATTAATATTAGTTTAATTTTTAGTATAAAAATAGTTTAAAACCAAAACCAAAATATTTGTCATTCAAGCACCAAACGAAACATTCTCATGAATTTCAATTCATCTCTCGCCGTGGAAACGACACTCGGAAGATAGACTATTATTTTTCCTAAAGTAATTGTCTTATCTGACGGGATATACTATATATTATTACGACACGCGTTTGACGTTTATCAAAATGGCGCCGCTGCCGGGGAGAGGTGTAGCGATTTTTACGGGATTGTTTGTGTTCGAGCCTTGAAGATCCTTTCTTCGGAAAGTTTATTTTCGTTCTTATAAAAAATATAAAAATCCAAAAATATTTTTTCTTCTTATTTTTATTTTTTTCCTTTTCTTTTATAAATATTAAAAATACCAAAAATATTTTTTTAATTTTTATTATCTTTATAAAAAATTTCAAAAAATATTCTCCTTTATCCTCTTACTTCATTTAATTCTTATCTTCTTTATCCTCTTATCCGTTTAATTCTTCGACATGTCTTCGTATAACCATTTTGGTTGCTCGTGGTGTGGAGGTCCGTTTAATGGTGGAAACTGTCTGAGCTGTAGCAGTGTAGGATCCGGAAATGAGTTTGTCTATAACCCAAATCCTTATTCTTATAATGAAACACCGAACTTGTTCAACCAACCTCCACAGCCCCAGTACGAGATATACTCGTGTGAGTTATGTGGGAATGATTCTCACTATGGGTTTAATTGTCCACCACGGGTACCGCTTGTCTATGAGCAGGAACCGTGCTACAATCAAAACTTTAGTGATAATTATTATCCACAAAATTCACCGAGTTTTCCACAGCAATATCTTTGCTGTGAAAACTGTGGGGGTCCTCATAAAAGCTTTCAATGTCAACCGATGAATCAAAACAAGGCAAATTGTCAGGATGTGCTCTATGGCGAAAGAAATTAAAAGAAGTTTGTGTTTACAATGTTGTCATGAAAAGGGAATTTACCCAAGAACTTCTAAACACTTAAATATCATTCCGATGACGATCCCAACTGTTGTTAATGCTCCTCAAGAGTACATTCGTTGTCAAACAGACCCCGTGTTAAATTCTTCACAAATCCTCTCCACTAATCGACCATCATTGTTAGTTACGAATGTGGGGATCGCTATACATATCTTTGTCAAACGATGAAACTTGTAAGTCGTGTTGGGAAAGGTGCTCATTATGGTTACAAATGTCCACCGCAAATATTCGATTATCGCTAATGCCGAGACCAAGCTACAATCAAAACCTTAATGAATCCCTACAAAAATTTGCAAATTTGTAACAACAATGTCTTTTGGGTACGGGTGAGCCAACAATGTGGTAGTAGATAGAATAATGATGGAGTTTGTTCTATTGTACTGTTGGAAATGAACACCATTAATCTTTTCAACTCATTATTCTCTTCCAAACGAGATTCTCCAAGTTTTGGCAAACCACCCTCCACAACCTAATACGTCCAGACTCTAGTGAGTTTTTTTGGAACCGATGCTCGTTATGGTACTATTGTAGCACTCAAGTTCCATTTATCTATCCGGAACTGTGTTACAATCAAGACTTCAATTTCCCGTAAGATTTTCATGATTATCAACAACAATATCTTTGATGTAAAAATTGTGGGGGTCATCATGAGACTTCTCAATTTCAACCGATGAATGAAGACTATTTTCATGAGCAAAATTCTTGCTATGATTCTAATTCTTTCGGCTTTAACCAATTTCAACCCCCACAATATATCGTCAATCATCCAATCTTCAATGCTCAAAATGAGCTTCTAAATTCTCAAAATAAGATCATGGAGCAAATACATCCATATGATATGGTTGGTCAATATATCAAAAGAAGGAAGAAGATAGGCGAATTATAC
Source organism: Tanacetum coccineum (assembly GCA_026074375.1). Classification (NCBI taxonomy): domain Eukaryota; kingdom Viridiplantae; phylum Streptophyta; class Magnoliopsida; order Asterales; family Asteraceae; genus Tanacetum; species Tanacetum coccineum. The sequence continues at coordinate 13,252 of BQNB010002621.1, read as the reverse complement.
GGAAGATCAAGCGGCTAAAATCGATTTTGAAAGAATCCCATTGCTACGAATGAGACGAGACTATACCATTGCAATCACACCCGTCTTACCAACCGAGGAGCCCGTTAGCTCTCTAAGTATGGGGGACAAGCATCTTGACACTTTTCCGGCAACAAAATCGGACGAAGTAATAAAGTTTAGTGTTGAGGAGCTTGTCCTGATCCCAAGTGAGTCCGAGGGTATTTCTGACGGTGTGTGTGATGTGCCTCATTGTGATAACCCTAACCCTCTTAAAGCTTTCAAAGATCACTCTGATATTGTCGTCAATTCCAACGATGATGATACTTCAAGTGATGACGATGATTTTGAGGACGTCGAGTACGTTGAAGCATCACCTCCCGATTTGGAGATCGTTAGCTTAGAGGAGGTGAATGATGTTGATCAAGAGAAGGAAGAGTTTGACTTAGAAAATATTCTTCAAACCCAAGACGTTATTCTTCGAGAGAAATTATTGAACATTAATCGTCTTATTGCTAATATCGAATCTTTGAATGATAACTCCACTCCTAATTGTGTACTCAAGTCTCCTTCTCTATTTCCTATCCCCGATAGTAACTCTTTCTTTGAGAAGTCCGATACTTCTCTTCCGCTTATCCGATAATATCTTTACCCGAATTCGAGTCTTTTAGCGATCATACGGAAGAGACGAGTAGTGGCAGTACCACTACTCATAGCTAACAACTATCTAACACGAGTATGATTCTTCATTTTGAGATTGAGCCCAATCACAGGGTGGAGTGACCAACGTTGTTATGGAAGATATTTTGGGAGAACCTCGTGTTCATACTCCTAATGTGTTACCCACCCATCCCACCCTTTTGATAGATTCGGACCTCATTATCCGAACCTTCCTTCCTTATTTCACTTATCCGGTGATTTCTTATTTTCTTTTCTCTTCCGGGAATGAAGACATAATTTTTGACCCCGGCATTTCCACTTTTCATTTTTCTTCTCTTAAGCCAGTGGCATATGAAAATCCGATAGTGATTTTTCTATTCTTCTGTTTCCCTCCCAAGGACAAAGGAAATCGGGAAGTCCAAGCTAGAGACTCGCACAAAAATAAGCGTTGTGTTATGATTGTGTATGCTTTTGATGTCACACCATATTTGTAATACTTCTACCCTTCTGGGTCGGGGCGTTACACCAAGTATGGGGGCGTGTTTCTTTCTATGGTATGTGGTATTGTTTTTGCAGGATTCTATAAGATCATGAAGACCCGTGCTTGTTTTCAATCCTCCAATCATCCGGTCTTCGATCTTTTACTTATTTTGGAATCCTCAATCCTGATCATGTATTTATATATTGTTTCCCCTTTCACACTTGGAATTTTTTGCATTTGCCTTTTTTCATTCCTAAGTGTGGGGATAAAACCTGACATTTTTGAACATTGAGGCCAATGTTCGATTCTAAGTGTAGAGGGGGGGGGGGGGATTTCTATCGAAATGTGATCATACCTGTTCCTTGCTGTGTCCCTCACGTACCCTGTTTTCCCGCAAAATTTTTAAAATTTTAATGTCTTAATATCTAGTTTAGTTTTCATATATATAAAAAAATGTGTGTAGAAAATGAAAAATATAAATAGTTAGTTGAATAAAAAAAAGTTGAAAAATAAAAAAATAAGTGTTTTGACACGAATGTAGGCTTTCCGTTGGTGAGAACAAAAAGTAAATTTTGACCCGACCGGTTTTATATTTTAACTTTCTCCTTAACTTTATATAGATTGTTTTTTGCTAATCTTTTATACAAGGAGCTATAAAAAGCGAGTTTAGCTTGAAAAATCCAAGACTTTGCAAGTTCCCATAATTGATTTTAAATATGCGAAGATCGATTTATTAGAATTAAGATTGTTGTCAGTCTATGTGACTTGTTAAAGTACCGATCTTAATTCGCTAGGCTAAGTATTCACGAGTTTCTTTATTAGAAATTTTAAATTGTGAAGAACAAGAGATGATAGAGTAGAGTATAAGTTTTGATGCTAAACATAGAATAGTTCGATTTCTTTAAGGCTCATAAAGGTTAATTGTGGCTTTTTGCTCCCATCAGCTTAATAAACATTATATAGATGTTGAATAAATAAAGTTTCTTTGGTTTTTGCGATTCTTAGTTTAGATCACTTCGTAGAGATTCCTTCTGGTGAAAGTAAGGAATTCATTGAGGTCAAAATAAGACTCCTGGACCATGGTCGGCTCGCATACCGATGTGGCAGTTGTTTAAAGGACCAAGATTTAATAATGTTGCTATAATAATAATAATAATAATAAAGCCAAATTTCAAATCCGGGGTTATCTAAATAAATCCTCCGTCTCTGGACTCGTAGTTGAGTTGTTTCAGATGAATTAAAAAGGATAACCCCTAAATCTGTGAATTTAGAACCTTAATGTGGACTTTATTTTCACCATATCGTCTCTTTAGGAAAGGATTTCAAACTATTAATGGTCTAAACCGGGTTTACCTTATTAATAAGGACATAATTTATTTGTCACCAATAATAATAATAAAATCATTAGAGGAAATTAGGAATAAGAGATGAAAAGTAAGTACACAATTAGCTTTTATGATTGTGTTAGCATTATAACTTGTATTTTACAATGATCTTGTTTTTAAGCTTGGCTTGGAGAAGTGAAAGTCGAGGATGATAAATTTAACCATTTGGACACTTTTTGTGCTTTTTGTTCCGTGATCCTAAAAGTTATTAATGTGTAATGAAAGCATTACATTATGTCACACATGAATAAGTTGTAAATTATGAAAAAAAAACATTAAAAAAAATGGGTAAAATGGAGGTGCTTGCGAAATAAATGATTTTTGAACCTTTTAATGGACTTTTTTATGTTCTTGGTTGATTGTGAGGGGGTCATAAGCTAAAAGGGGATAAATTTATTTATTTCCGGGTTTGTTTTATTAACATTGTGTATGGGACCAGCAATGATTTAGTGTGGGGGAAATTGATATTTGCTAAAACACACATCTTTTATATCCCGCTAAACACTATTAATCGGACTAAAAATGCTAAAATATGGATATTTATCTTGCAAATATGTTTGTTTGGTATTTTTATGTCTTGCAGGTAAAAATGATTGAAAACGGAGCAAAAACGAGTATTTACGGGTTCGTCGCGATCAAGAGTGCTTATTATTCGAAATCAAGACAAAGTCGTTGGAAGTTCCCGAGCATACCATTGGAAAGAACGCGGAATTACGAGCTCAATGGTGCCTTCATTGTTTTTTTTGAGCCAACCCGTAACCCATTAATATAGACCGGGCCAACCCATATATTCACAAGCCCAACAAGAAACCAAGCCCAATTTTAAGTTAGCCCATGATCCAAATTTCATATTACATATTATGAAATGAATTGGGAAGAATTTGTCAACCATCCTCACGTGAGAATGAATTAAATCAATTTGGTTCATGTGACATTCCACTTTTAATGAGATAGCCATTTAAATTTTGCCACATGTCCTTTTATATCACATTCTCATTTCATTTACAGTGTAAGAAAGAAAGAGAGCGAATATTGATCGGACGATGGAAACTTAAATGCGTACGAGGTACGCAGAAATAATAGGTACGTGGCAGCAATCCACTGAGTTTCAGAAGAATGATCATTCTGCTATCCGAGGGCATGCATTCTCCTCCCAATGATTGGCTACTCAATTTTGAGGCGGTTATGCGAATTTTCATTTTCAACCCCCTAGCTTGGCTATATATTCACTCGCTCCCTCATACTTTTGAGGGGAGTTTTTAGTTTAGAAAATTTTGGTAGATTAGTTTTTAGCTTATTTTTCATTGTAGCTTATTTTTCATTGTAGCTTATTTTATATCTTTTGTAAAAGCTTTTCTACAAGCTTCTTTCAGCTTATTTGTACTTTGAGCTTATTTGTGTTTAATGAAAATGGATTTTGGTTAAGTTTCTTATGGTATGGCTTATTTTTCTTGGCTTATTCTTCTTTTGTCTCTCCTTCTAGCTTATCGCAAATAAGCTCTTGGTCAGCTCCTTTCTGGCTTATTTTCCCAGCTAATTTAGAGATATTAAGGGAGTCAAAATAAGCTATATCTTAGTTTATTCGATTGGATCTTGTATCTTTTTAGTAAGCCATGGTCAAATAAGTTTTTAAATAAGTTATCGAGGTCAGCTTATTGCTAATAAGCTGTTTTGCTTATAGCTTGTTTATGTGGTTCGAATAAGCTAACTTATAGCTTCTTTTGACTAAGATCTAAGCTAAAATAACCGAATAAGCCTTGGCTTATTTTATTTCTTTTTATTTTCTTTTAGCTTTTGTTCGATTTGCTTATTTCCTTTCTTTTTACCCTTTTAGGTTCGAGAGCTTATTTGTTTTATGGTTCCACTTTGCTTATTTCCTTTCAGACGTATATTCGGTTTTCTTTCTACTTATGGCTTATTCGCTTTTTGAGCTTATGTTTACATGTTTTAAAATTGGTTTATCAGTAGGTTTTAATGGAATTCGGGCTTGGCCCAATTGTTTGATTAAATCTATTTCACAAAACAAAGTGATATCAATCTAGTTAACAAATCTCATTTTATAATTATAAAAATTTAAAATTAGTTTAGAAATTTAATTTAGTTTATTAATATTTGTCTTAACCTTGCTTGTTTTGTGATTTTGGTACCGGTCAACTCATGAGGCGTTGAGCTTAAGGGTTTATTTAGCTAGACCGAATTTGATTATTTGCTTTAGCTAAATAAATCGGGTGGTTATCGTATATTTGCGGGTCTTTAATTCGGTTCTATTTTCTATCATTTTTCAATTAATTAGTATAGCTTTAGTATAAAAGGTTTTGCTTTGCTTATTTTATCATTATGAGTAGCGAGTAGTTTTACTTGTGTTTGCTAAGTGATTAGTGATTTGGAATTTAATTGCGGTTTTAAAAAGGTTTAAAAAATTAATAATCATTAGAATTTTCCAATTTACATATCGTCATTTACTTTTAATGCAATTTAAATACTTTTCATTTATTTTAAAAAACATTTTACTTTACTTGTCATTTATTTTCTTGAAACTTGTTTTCTAAGGATTTTAATTCGTTAAACCTAAACCCGCACTTAAGGAACATTTCACGTCACTTAGCAAGCATATTTATCAATTATATCTTTTAGATCAATTTTAGTTTAATATTTTAGTTTTTAATCTTAGAATTAATATTAGTTTAATTTTTAGTATAAAAATAGTTTAAAACCAAAACAAACAACTTTTATGACAATCAAGCTCAATTTACAACTTTAACATAGATTTCCATTCACCTCTCACCGAAAAAAATGATACCCGTGTTGATTACTTATTATTCTTTCCTAAGAATAATTTGTATGATACTTTGCTTACGTATATGTATTTCTATAAATATATATATTAAATAACTGAGGGTTTGTTTGATACGAGTTGAAAAACGATCAATATCAACCTACTAAAAATCTTGACACAATAGGTCCGTACATTGGGACTGCTCACAATCGGATCCAAAGCCCAAAAACCGAACCGGGTGCTTAACCCGTAGCGTTATTTATTGTGCAACCGGCTACCCATCATAGGTAGTTAATGGCTCACGATTGGGGTCCTTTGACGTAAAGATACTCAAGAAACATACCATATATAATCGGGTCCAAGCATACAAGAAAACTACTTGTGTTCATTTTAGAAAACTAGCATGTATCTCCCTCGCGGGATTTAAGAAAAATATTTAAAAAGCGAGGCTATGAACTCAACGTAAATAGAAGATGATCAAGCGAGAAATTAACTAATGAGAAATAGCACCAACGACTTAGCCACGACCTAAAAGACAAGATGCGACTTAGAATTTTAAGAAAAGAAAATAGATATGTAGTAATAATATACATGATCGTGAGATATATTTCTAAGATATGTGTGGCCTTGCACAATGACTTAACCAATATATTTACACTCTAAAATATGACTTCTAATCTGGTCTTATAGGTAAATAAACATCTACTAAGTTTCATGTATTAATTCTTGTTTCACTTATGCGTATCTATACGTTTTATGTTTCAACAAAAGACGTAAAACTCTACATTCTGATTTGACTTGATTTCATGGATCCATATCTCCTAATTCGTAAAGGATACAAACATGAGGTTTTCACCCTTATAAAGGCCCTTGAGTCTAGTTTCCAGAATGTTAAACCAATCAATCAAACCATTTACCAATCCACGGGAAATGGGTTTTTACTAACCATAACTCAAAACAGAAAGTTAACTAAATTTCTACCGTTTACAGTTTGAGCCATAAATCCCATTCTATAATAGCTATTAAAGTAATTCCACTTGGAGGTGTTAGCCTAAGATGTCTAGTTTCTAACCATTTTTTAAACCTAAGTTTATTGCATAAGAACCTAGAGCAAAACACGTTTCCCAACAGCAGCTACAAATTTGACCTTCTTTCGTAAAAAGGCCATAACTCCTTCATCCGGAATCGATACAAAATCATCAAATTCACCACATGAACCTAAGACTTATATCTATCAAACCATGTACTTTATTCATAGTCCCTAAGCCAAAAAATTTGAGAAAAATATACGTTTTGCTATTGACCTAAAACAGTCTGTAATTCACACTTCCAATTCAATCCAAATCACTTCCAAATCCTCAATTAATCCAACACAAGGCCAAAATGCATCAATGTAACATAACTACTAATCCATATCCTCCATATTCAAGATTAATCCAAGATTGACCATTGATTTGTGTGAAAACACATATCCGTTTTATATCAAAATAGGCACTAAAATGACAAAATTGTGCTTTAAATGCTTGTATATTGCTTGTTTTGTCTTTGTGATTGTATAGGTACGGATATTGCAAAAATCTCAAGAAAACGGTCAAAACCGGACAAACACGGACACGAGAACGGAATTGAGTGTGCAAGAGCCGGGAGAATGCTATCAAAGGTCAACAAAAGTCAACCCTTGGTCAAACAAAGTCAACCACAAAAAGACAAAACCCAAAATTTCCAAATCAATCCCTCAAAGAAAACCAAATTGCAAAAATGGTCCCCTAAACCCTAACGGTGTTAACTCTTTAATATATAAAGAGTTAACACCCGTTATCTCCTAAAACCCTAATACAAAGCCCAAGTCAACGAGCCCACAAGCTGAGTCAAACCCCTTGCCCATTCCCTTTTCAAATTAACGCGGGTAATAGTAAAATACTATTCACCCGTCTTCAACCTTTTACCCAACGTCACAATCATAGGGTAAAATTCAATTGACAACATGGCAAGCTAATTCAAGTGGCTAAGTACAACATGGCAGGGATAAACATCACATAAGCCCTCTCATTGGCCAATACCCACAAGAGATGACACGAAGGCAAGGGAGAAAACACACCAAAATGATGGGATTTGCACTAAAACGTATGGAAAAGAAGCACAAAGGCCTCTGACACACGGATTGCCACGTTGGCAATCCGTGTGATCAAAATCTAATCCAACGATGGAGAGAGAGCATTCAATGATGAGAGATGATTCAAGGGCTAGGATTGATGGGAGCGTGTAACAAACTTTGGGTCTGGAAGCTTCAGGTGAGGCTATATAAAGCCTCACTCACTCACACACACGATACCTTTTTTTAATTTTCCTAGCTTTTAAATTTTTTTGTAGCTTTTAGTTAAATTGTAATTTTCATTTTCAAAAGTTTAAGTTGTTTAACTAGATCATCTTATTGTAATTTTCACTTTCAAAAGTTGTATTCAATTTTCCTTATTAATAAAATCAAGTGTTTACTCTTTATAATCTGTTATAAGCTCTTTTATCTTAAAATATCATGTTTACTGTTCCAAAAGCTTCTCACAAGCTCTCTTAAGCTCTCTGAGTCTATAAGCTTAGATTGAGCTCAAGTTAATCATTTAATCTACTTAAACCTTAAAATCAGACTTAAATACCTTTGCTTATGGATTATGGACTTATGGATGATAAGCTTAACTTGGAAGAGCTTACTGGACTTTTACTAGCTTGTCTTCTAGACAAGCTAGAGCTCTAGATAAGCTTTTTGAGCAATTTGAGCCTTGTTTAGAGCAAAGGCAGCTTGTGAGTTTCCTATTTCTATTACGGTCTTAATTTCTTACTAGGCTATAGTTTGCTTATTTACTAGCTTATTTGCTTTATTCGTCTTATTATGCTTACTTGCTGTCCCAGTTTAAAAGCTCTAACTGTTATTAAGTTTAGTTTAAATCTTAGAGTTTGCTTAAATCTTGTCAATACATAATATATCTTCTAAAAACAACAATAAAGTAATAATAGCCGTAAGCGTATTATTCTCTATAAGTTTATCTCTAGCTCTATTTTCCTGATTAATCTTAATTGTTCAATTAGTTGTCATAAGCTAGCTTATACATCTAATGGTATTGAAAGTTCTTTAGATCTAATCATAATTCTTAAGTTTCATTAAGGCTATCTCCTTATGTGTTATATCAATGTAACGGTATAAAAGGTGTATGTTGAGACTGAGCAGAAACAGTACTTTAACTTCAAGTCTAAAACCGCAGATGCAAATTACGTCAATCAGTTCTTTTATTAACGGTTCAATCTCTCATATAAGTTTGTCTAAGCTAGTTTTATAAGCTAGGATTAAAGTTAGTAAGTATTTTCTCTAGTTAATTTTTCATAAGTCCAAATCTGTCAATTTCTATTTGCATTATAAGCCTTGTTCTGTCCTAGCTTTTACATTTACTTAATTTGCATTTAGACTTGTGTTTTAATAGTGTTAGAATTAATGTTTTTGGTCTGCAATAGAAGGTTTTAAAGTTTTAGTCATTTTGTGCAAGTTACATCAGATAGGGAAGGACTTTAAGTTCCTTTACTAGCTTATAATTATCTTTACAGAGTTAGTAATTCAAATTCTATATTTTTAAGATTTTATCAAAACTATTAAGATCAAACAAGTAGATTACAGAGGTGATAGTTTATACTGTTGAGCGAATTATGTGTTTTCATTAAAAATCTCTTTTAGTCTTATGTGATCGTTCTTAAAGCACAAGATAGCCTCAGGGACTGTTTTGGTTTTTAAAGTATTTCATTAAGTGTATTTTTGCTTTATTTTCACTTATATGTGCTTATATTATTTTGTTGTGCTTAATTCTTTTCAAATTAGCTTAATAGGTTAGGGTTAGAATTAAAGTAGCTTTTTCATCTTATTTTTGCTTATTTCAGCTTTTTGAGTCCTTAAGTTTTGAAAAAAGCCAAAAAAAAATTCTAGTTAAGTGTTTCTCTTATTCTTTAAGCTATTTTCCACCTTATTTAGTTGATTTTATAAAAAGTTGCTTTTATTAAAAGTCATTATTTTCAACTTTTCTACAAGTCTCTTTTTAAAATTTTTTTAAAAAAAAGAATGCAAAAAACAAGGCATGGGACTTGAACCCACGACCTCTAGCATACAAACCCATAGTCTTAACCAACGTGCTACAATAGCTCATCCAACCTAGTTTCTTTTCATTAAATTGTTATACTCATTTTGGGCCAATAAGCCCATATTAAGTCGTAGCTTATTTTGAATTTTCCCTAGCTTATTAGATAAGCTGGGGGCTTGCTTTTATTTTTCTTTAGTTCCTTGCATCATTTAGGATTTATTGTGATTTTTCTGGATTTTTCTCATTAATAGATTATTTTCTATAATTTTTCTTAGTCTAGAAATTTGAAAAATCAATAAAAAATAGAAAAATAACTTTTAAAAATACAAAAAAGATGTTTTAGTAATTAGTAAAGTAATTACTTTTTAGGTTTGCATCCATTAAAGTCATTATCACCTTTTAGATTTCTATATTTCACTTGATAAGTTGTTTAAATTTATGTATTAAATATGTAAAGTTTATATAAAACAAGTTAAAATAATAGTTTGTATGAGTTTTTATAAATATTTTAGACTTTTCTAAGTTCTTAAAATCATTTTTTAGAAGTTCTTTGAGGAATTAATTTACAAAATTTCCTAGGATATTAAATGTTTAATTTAGTTTTTTTAATTCAAAATAAATAGAAAAAATCAAAAAAAATAATTTTCTTTTTCTCAAAATTTTCTTTTGTCTTAATTTAGGTTTAGAAAATTTAATTGCATTTTTAGGAGTTAATCTTGCCTTAGTTGCTTATTTGCCGCGTTTTCTTCGTTCCCGTTAATTGTTTTTGTGCATTAATTGCTTTTGTTTGCTTATTTTAATTGTTGTTTTTAATTAGTATTTATAGATAATCAAATAAATCTTTGTCTCCAATTTAAATCATTGTCCGAACATCAAACGTGGTTTCAATTTCACAAATCGTTGGGGAATAACGACCCGGGAATCATATTTCCCGGTTAATGTACGTATTATATTATATATATATATATATATTTGTGAAGATTTTCCTTTTTACCTTTATCCTCAAGGGTAGTTTGGGAATTTTCTATCATATTATATTTTACGTGTATAGAATTGCTATATCAGTTTTTGGCGCCGTTGCCGGGGATTTGTGATTAAGATTCTCTCGTTTGAACTTTGTTGATCGTGTTTTGGAGAACCTTTCGTTTTCGAAAGTTATGCTTTTAAGAAAATCAAAAATTAAAAAAAATTAAAAAATAAAAAGTAAAAAATATTTTTTTTTCTTTTCTTTTTAGTATAAGATTAAAAACAAAAATACAAAAATATTTGCTCTTTCAATTTAAAAAGTTACAAAGTTGGTAAAAGAACACTAAAAAATAATACCTTCAATTGAGGTATTATCCATAATAAGTTCCCAACTCGAATCAAAGATTTAAAAACTTATCATTTGTGTCACTTACGAGATACGGCTCACCTTAAAAAGTAAAAATTTTAAGAACTACCGTGAAGTAAGTTTGATTATTTTGTTTAAGTTGTCTTTCTCATTGTCCGTTAAAATTAGTTTGTGAATAAACTTTTGAAAAAACCAAAAATATTTTTCTTATTATCTTTCTTATTTTCCTTTAAATAGTGCATGCGCACTAGACGTTCTAATTATCCTAACAATTCAAACGTCACAATTCCAAGACGTCGGAGAAGACAAGTTTCTAACATAGTCGAACCCGATATTCGAACTATTGTTGCACCAATGGCAGAACGTACCATGGAGGAGCTACTCAGTGTCCCCACAGAAGGGTACGGAGAAGCTATTGTTTTACCATAAATCAATGCCGGTCACTTTGAGATTAAGACGAATTTGCTTCAGTTGGTTCAAGCTAACCTATTTTACGATCGTGAGAGTGAAAATCCTCATGCTCATATTAATAGTTTCAAAAGGATTGCTTCGACTTTACGATTTAGGAATGTACCTAACGATGTGATTAAACTTATGATGTTCCCATATTCGCTCGAGGGAGCCGCTAAAACTTGGTATGAGAAAGAACCACCAAATTCAATCTTGACTTGGGAGGATCTCGTTACCAAGTTCGTTAACCAATTTTTCCCTCCTTCGAAAACCACTTACTTAAAGAATGAAATTTCTCGATTTACACAAAAATTCGAGGAAACTTTTAGTGAAGCGTGGGAACGATTTAAGGAGTTGCTTAGAGCATGCCCCCATCACGAATTTACGGAGTTAACTCAAGTTGATACCTTTTACAACAGTTTTAACGAAAATGAACAAGACTCCTTAAATGCTGCGGCGGGTGGAAATCTTTTGAGTAAAACGACTAGAGAGGATTTAAACATAATTGAGAATAAGTCAAAAGTTTGTTATTCACGTAATAGGTCAAATGTTTCTAGGATGAATGCTACTTCTAGTAAAACGGATGAGAGAATCGATAAGCTTGCGGATCAACTTTCGACCTTAGTCAAGATTGTTTCTAAAAAAGTTGTCACTCCCGCTCTGGTTAAAGCGGTTGAGGAATCTTGTGTTACTTATGGTGGTGCCCATTTTTGGTATAGTTTTCCGGCTACCGATAATAATCAGGCTAGTGTTTGTGCGACTACGGGTACTTATAATCAAGTTAACCCTCCAAACCATGTTAGTAATCAAATGGCACCACCAGGTTTTGCTCCGGTGCAAAACAATGGTCAAAATAGGTTTAATCAGAATCACAATTAAGGAAACAATTTTAATCGGGGAAACAATTTTCATCAAAATCAAGGTTTTCAAAATCAAGTTAATCATGTACCGAATTTTCAAAATCAAGGATTTCAAAACCAATCTTTTCAAGCTCATAATAATCAATTTCAACAAGGAATTCCATCCGAAATTACGAGTTATATGAAAGCTAATGAGTCAATTGTGAGAAATATGCAAGGTCAAATCAATGAAATAAGAAGCACGTTAACTAAACAAGAGGAAAATCTTAGGAAAAAATTGAATAATGAAATGCGGAGTATTTTAGGAAGTTTCTTTCAAAATCAAGCCTCAACTTCGGGTACTCTTCCGAGTAACACAATCCCAAACCCGAAGGGATTTAAATATTTTAATTTAGATTTTAATTCATAATAAATTCAAAAATAATAAAAAAAATAATTTTCTTTTTCTCAAAATTTTCTTTTGTCTTAATTTAGGTTTAGAAAATTTAATTGCATTTTTAGGAGTTAATCTTGCCTTAGTTGCTTATTTGCCGCGTTTTCTTCGTTCCCGTTAATTATTTTTGTGCATTAATTGCTTTTGTTTGCTTAGTTTAATTGTTGTTTTTAATTAGTATTTATAGATAATCTAATCAATCTTTGTCTCCAATTCAAATCATTGTCCGAACATCAAACGTGGTTTCAATTTCACAAATCATTAGGGAATAACGACCCAGGAATCACACTTCCCGGTTAATTTACGTATTATATTATATATATATTTGTGAAGATTTTCCTTTTAACCTTTGTCCTCAAGGGTAGTTTGGGAATTTTTTTATCATATTATATATTATATTTTACGTGTATAGAATTGCTATATCAACCATAACAAGTACATGCATGTTCATAAAATCAAAAATCAAGAACATGCATTCACTAGAAAATCAAAACAATAAAAAGGGAGTTTAAGGAAACACTTTTAACTTACAATTGGGTGACTTAAGAGATCAAATACAAACCCTAAGTGGTGTTGTGTTGGCTGCCGTGGACACTTAGACCCAAACCAAAGAAACCCTAGCTTTTTCTTACTCCAATCTTGCTTGTATCACTTCTAGTTCAATCCCTTGATAATCCTATAGCCTTCAATCAACTCAAAACCCTAAAACTAAAATTCTTCCACATCAAGAATCTTCATAAACTCCATGCATGGTGGTTTTCT
>BQNB010002620.1:105854-122818 GCA_026074375.1 Tanacetum coccineum | reverse complement strand
TTCTTAGGTTTTATTTCTAGAGTCAAAGTAATCTTTGTTCCACGTGTGTTTTTTTTAACTTCATTTTCTTTTATTATATATATATATTTTGGTAATTTATTTTGTTGTTGTCTTGTTTAGGTGATAAATATGCCTCGAGCAATTGTTGGAGCTATTCCTCTCACTAAATCATACATTCCCAAAGTGTCCAAAACACCTGGGATTTCTCCCACTATCGCAAACTTCTACAAACCTATCAAAGATAAATGCATTCACGAAGGTAGAGTTGTTGATCAACTTCACTACACATCTCGTCACATTGATCGTTGTTTTTCCAATGTCCGTCTCAATTGTCTCTACGAAATCAATGAGCTGTTGAGAATCGTCTAGCCCATATAGGATATAATAACATTGAATGACATGAAGCACAGCAGAATAACAAATAAGAACATCAATGTTATCACAAGGTTTTCTTTATTGATCTACTGCCCTATGATCAAATGATTCTTGGGGCTAAACTAACTAATACATAAACTAACTAACTATTAGACTCTCATTGGAGAGATCTAACTATAATGGATGCAATAAACCATACACCTATGACCTTTTATATAGAGGGTTTACAAGAAAATCTAGCTTACATAGAAAGCTAACTTAATTTATCACATTAAGTCCTTGTTGTTTTAACTTTCTTCATTTATGCATATGTAGTTTTGTAATCATCAAATCTGAGATCCCAACAGGAAGAGAATGGATTGAAAAAGGAATGAATTTGAACTAGTTTAGGTTGTTCTAAATTGTGTTTGAGCATTCTGGGCAAAGATAGCTGAGACTAGTTTAAAGAGGGTCAAAAAGCAGGAAAAATAATGTTTTACCCGTGATTCACTAGGGCGGTCCCCTTAAAGAAAAGGGGGCCGCCCGTTATGAATTAAGGGGGACGCCCTCTGTTGGTTTCCATTTTTCACAAAAAAATATTTTTTCTCAGAATTTTTGTGAGAGTATATTTGTTTTGGTGGTTATTTGCAGCAAGCCCTATTGAGTTGTATGAGCACATTTAATCATATAGCATGTAATAAACATATTAAGTCATGAAACCAAAGTAGCATAACTAAAACAACTAAAGGTTTAAATCATTGATAAGTGTAAAATACACATATCCGTTTATACCTAAAAATGCCCAATTAAGCCCAAAATAGACTAAAAATGGTAAAAATAAACTTGTTTTTGTGTTTTGTGTGTGCAGGTACGGATATGTCAAAATTCACAAGAAAACCATCAAAAACGGGCAAACACGGACACGAGAAATGGAAGAGCACAAGAGAAGCCAAAGATTCAAAGCCAAAGCCAGAAAAAGTCAAGCTTCAGTCAAAAATGGTCAAAAAGTCAAAGAAAGACAAACCTTGGTCAACAGAAGTCACTCACAAAAAGACAAATCCCAAAATATTCCATTTAAGTCCCTTAAGTTTCAAAAGTTTACACAAATGATCCCTAAAAGCTAAATGGGCCTTAAATTTACATAAAACCCTTCCCGGATACAAGGCCCATTACAAAAGCCCAAAACCCGAGCCCAATACCCTTTTTATAAAACCACAAGGACCATTATTGCCATTTACAAAAGTTCTTTTACATAATACTTGGGTTAAACAACCACAGGGACTAAACTTGCCATTACCCCAAAGTTCAAATCTGTTTTACCCTTCAGTTATAAAATAGGCGCGAAAGTCTATTTTACTATTCATCGTCCCTTTCAATTCACTACCCAGGGTAAAACAAAGGGCAATTCTAAATTGAAGGGTGGTTTAGACTATTCAAGTGATCACAAACATGATGGCAGGGTTAGATTTGTCAAATCAAGCACTCTCATTGGCTCACTTAAGCTAAGAGGATACGCGGCAGGAAGAAAAGCACAAGGGGATGTTAATTTTACTCTTAAAGCACTCACACAACAAAAACAAGGTCACATCAAAGGATTGCCAGCTTGGCAATCCATGTGAGAGTGTGAAGTAATCTAACGGCTCAAAAGAGAGATCCAATGATTGAAGATTTGTACGGACAAGATCAAAAGGAGCATGGGCAGCAAGGAAGGCCTAGAATGTTCAGCTTCAGGCTATAAATAGCCTCACTATCACACACACACACCATCTAGGTAGTTAGTTAGCTTTTAAAATTTAGCTTATGCAATTTACTTTTCAAATGTAATTTTTCTTTTAAGTAGTTGTAATTTCCAGTTTTAAGCATTGTAATTTTCATTTAAAATCAATAAAATTCTTATTTCCAGTTTGAATAAGTTGTTTTTCTAGTCATAAGCTCATTTAAGCTTTTAATATTCATGTTACTGTTCTATAAGCTCTTAATAGCTCTCTCAAGTCTATAAGCTTGAGATTGAGTTGATTTGATCATTTAATCTACTTGAAAACCTAAAATCAGCTTGTTACCTTTTATACTTTTGGATCTTAAAAGTTTTGGAAGGTGAGCCAATCATGGAAGGGCTCACATGGACTTTACTAGCTTATCAATAAAGATAAGCTAGAGCTAGCAGATAAGCTCATAGAGCCTTTTATCCTTTGTTTTGCTAAGGACATTGTAAGTTTACTATTTCATTTCTGTCTTTGATTACTAGCTTAAATAGTTGCTAATTTTGCTTAATTGCTTATAATCTGTTTATTAATTGCTTATTAGTACTTGTTTTATGCTATTTGTGCTTACTAATCATATTTGCTCATCTATTTTTAGTTATTATAGATTAGATAATAGTTTTTTATATCTATCATTTAAAAAACCAAAAATATAGTTAGCATAGTATAGTTCTTTGATTGTTGCTTATTTAGCTGTTAGATCATGTTTGTCAAGTTTGTTTTAAGCTAATTACCATCTGGTTTTGAAGTTTTGTTTAGGAGATTTAAATTTCATAAGCTGTTTTTAAATCTGTCAATGCATAAAGGGGTGTTTGGTTTAAATGATTTTGACCTCAATTAGTCAAAGCAATTAGGTAATTTTTCTTTGTTCAGTTTAATTTTCATATTAGATTAGGATTTAAAAAGGTTTGAAGGTTTTGAGTTAGCTTATAATCATTTTATGGCTTGTTGTGTTTGCCTATGCACCAGGGGAGATTTCTCCTTTTGCTTTGCTTGCTTAAATTTTATCCAAGCTTTTGTGAGCTTGTTGTGTGTTTGTGTTGTGTTATTCATCACTCAATAGGAGTGTCTAGTGCAGGCTTTCCCTTAAGGAAACCTGAAATTGTGAATTGCCATTTGCATCAGTTAATACCACTGCAGTCTTAAACTGCAGTGGTTTTTAGATCATGTTTAGGACTAGCTTAAATAGGAGTTAGGCTTTAAAATTTCATAAGCTCTTAGATTACTTATAGGTTTAGTTAAGTTTAAACTTGTTTTATAGTTTCTAGCTTAATCACTTGGGAAAATTTAGCTTTTAAGTTCATTAAAAACTCAAAAAGACCAAAAACAGTAGTGTCTAGATTTTAGCTTCTTAATTAGGAATTTTAGCTTATAGTACTTGATTTTATGATTTGTTTTCATTGCTTATATGTAGGTAGCTTAGTTTTCAAAAGCTTAGGTTATCTTATAGCTTATTTAACTTTTTAGCTTATTAGATTTTTAAGCCTTTTGAACTAGTGCCTGAGTTTGCTTATTTCTTCTTCAATTTCAGCTAGCTTAAAGAATTAGTGGTTAAGTGAGTTTGTTAGAATCAGCTTCTAGACAACTTAAGCTTTTAGGAATAGCTTTTGCTTTCAAAATTAAGCTTAAAATGATTTAAATTGATGGTGTATGCACGTAGGTTAGTTAACAAGCAAATATTAGTTCAAAATCCAACTTACTGATGTCCTAGCTTATAAATAAGTTGCGTTTCAAGAGCTTTTTAGACATTTTCAGACAAAGGTGAAGTTTTAAATGTTGATTAAAATTGTGTCCTTTACAAGTTTTCCAACTTTGTTTTTTCAAAAATAGTAAATTAAAATTGCAAAAAGGTGGTGTTAGCCAGGCTAGAACCCACGACCTCACGTTTACATACCTCAACGTGTTTGTTTTCATCATGCTACAATAGCTATTCGTCAACATCCCTTTCTTTTTAATCGTTATACAAGTTTTCCTTTTTCTAATTTTTTTATAAGGCCGTGGCCTGTTTGCTTATTTTCCCAGCTCTATTAGATAGTCTGGGATCCATTGGTTCTTTTTTTTTCTTATCTTCTATTAGTTATAGTTTAGACTTTCCTGATTTTTGGTAACCTTTTCTTAAGTAGATTATTTTTATTCATTTTTCTGAAAGTTTTTATATTTTAGAAAATTCATAAAAAATAGAAAAAAGTTTTAAAAATTAAAAAAATAGTTTTTAGTTTTATAAAAAGTACCTGTAGGTTTACATTCAGAAAAATTCATTGTCAACTCTTTCTAGATTTTTTATTTTCATTTTTTAAGCTTTTTATTTGCATTTTTAAAAATGGATTCATAATTTAATAAATAACGCGCGTTTCTAAGTTTTTATGTTACTTTAGACTTTTCTAAGTTTAAAATATCATTTTCTAAATTTTTTCTGGGACGTCAATTGCTATTTTTTTAGGATTTAATTCTGATTAAAATAGTTGTTTATAAATCATATAAATTCAAATTATCACAAAAATTGTTTTTATTTGTTCTTAATCTCGTTATTTTGTTCCTATTTTAGGTGCGCGCTCGTAGAGAGTTTAGTTTTCATTTTTAGGAGTTAAAGTTAGTGTATTTGCTTATTCTTGTCGCATTCGCGGATGACGGTTTCCGGTTAATTAGTTTAAGTGTTTAATTGCTTTTAATTGATTGTTGCTTTTATTTTGTAGTAATAGATACTCAAAATATTCTTTTCTCTCATTAAAATCATAACTTCCAAACTATAAGCTAAGGTTTCAATTTTCACATAGTCGTTGGTGTCTCTTGAAACGACACCGCGCGTGATCCCTTCCCGGTTAAATATACGTATTATATATTATATATATCTTTTAGAGTGAGCTTTTCTTAAAGGAGACTTTAGGAAAGTTCTTAATTGCTCTTTTGGAATATTATATTGTATATTTTATTGTGTATCAGCTGACAAATCAAGCCTTTGCCTTTGATATATGTCACATTCCCTTATGAACCTTTTGACCCCTTTATGCATTTCTTTCCAGTAAAATAAGGTTCTAATCTTATGATTTGTAACATTAGTTCCTAAGTGTCTCCCAACCCCTCCCACACTAAACAAACCCACACCACCACAACACTCTTAACACTCTAACCATATACCCTACACTAGACCCCCCCCCACATAACTCACTGCATCAGCATAGAAGTGCTTAATAATAGTAGTTCTAAGCAACTCTCATTCCCCAAAACTATTTTTCCTTTCCTATTTAGCACAGACCCTTCCCAAGTATACTTGTCACCATTATAAGTTCCACTTGTTAATTGTTGAATCTTTTCTTTTTTTACATTGTCTTGTTATAAACTGTTCTTCTGACTTTTTGTTGCAAATCACTTGGATTAGTTGACAAAGCTAAGAGTTAATCTCAGCACTGCATTCACACACCTGATTAATATAAGACACTGCCACTAATGTGACTCAATGCATTGCTTATAGAAATTTTTAGTCATACTCCAAAGAGCTTAGGTAGCCATCTAAGTTTGAGAAAATGGGTAGTTAGTCTTTGATCCAACAAGTACTTACGACTTAATATGGTCATATTTTTATATTAAAATGATCTATTTAACAATTACCCTCTCATTTCCCAGGCCTGCCACCTTAGCAAAAAATCCTTTCTTTATAGGTGGATAAAGGATTTCTGGTTTGGGAGGAAGAAGTGTTCTTACTTAGGATAAGTAGTAGGGTAGTTCCCTGTCTTGTTGCTCATATACTACACCAATCCTAGAGCCTAAGGCATCAGGTTTCTACAAAAAAAAAGTCTCTTTTGAAAATTGGGAAGGCTGCGTACTAGACGCTTGGGATCGGCTCAAGGAATTTGTGCAGCTTCATCACACTCAAAGGCATTTTGGTAAGCAACTCTTGTAAATGGCTCTTCTGTAAAATAATGGCATAGTGTCTTAACAATTATCCTTGTAGTAAAATTGCTCTCTCTAACCCAATCAAATCCCCTCAACTGTTTCAATGTTTGAGGTACTGGCCAATCCATCATTGCATGTATTCTAGAAGGATCAGTAACCACCCCCTCTGCAGTTATAAAATGGCCCAGATACTCCACTTTGTGTAGCCCTAAATGGAATTTACTTAGCTTAGCAAACAAGGAATTTTCCTTCATAACTTCTAACATCCTCCTCAAGTGTTCCAAATGGTCTTCCTCAGTCTGACTGTATATGAGAATGTCATCAAAGAAAAGTAGTACAAATTTCCTCAGAAAGGGTTTGAAAATTGAGTTCATAAGTGACTAAAATGTAGCTGGTGCATTAGTGAGTCTAGAAGGCATCACCATGAACTCATAGTGTCCCTCATGAGTTCTGAAAGAAGTTTTATGAATGTTAGCTTCATTCATTCTTATTTGATGATACCTTGACCTTAAATCTAGCTTTGAAAACACCTTTGCTCCATTAAGTTCATCAAGTAATTCCTCAATTACTGGAATAGGAAATTTATATTTCACTGTATGTTTGTTAAGCTGCCTATAATCAACACACATCCTCCAAGATCCATCTTTTTTCTTAACCATTACAATAGGAGAAGAGAAAGAACTTTGGCTATCTCTTATCAAACCAGCTTGTAACAATTCTTTCACCATAATCTCTATTGAATCCTTCTGATTTGGTGGGTGTTTGTAGGGTCTTATATTGATGGGAGTTATGTTAGGTAATAATGGAGTGGTATGATCATGTGACCTCAATGGTGGTAATTCTTTTGGGGAATCCTGTGGTAAATTTATCAAAAAGTGTTTAGATTTGTGAATTTTGGTGCTTTGTACTTCTAGTCATCTGCATCAGGGTTATTGGACAAACATAAATTTCTATGGAAGTGATCTCAGTACCCATTTGAATCAGTGGACCTTGCACTTGCTTGCCCTGCATCCACTATAGGGTTGACTGTTGTATACCTCTTAACACACACTTTTTGCCATTTCTCACAAACTTTATAACCAAATTCTTAAATTCACACTGAACGGTACCTAAGGAAGATAGCCACTGTATTCCTAACACCATTTCACAACCTCCTAAGGGCAAAATCATAACATCAGCTACATATGTTTTACCTTGCAATTCTCACTGAAAATTTTTGCACTCATACATGCTTGACATCATTTGTCCATTAGCCACTAACACTTGTAAGGGACACATTTTTCTCATTTTATACCCTAGTTTCTTAGCAACACTCATATCTAAAAAGTTGTGAGTGCTTCCTGAGTCAATAAAAATATGCACCAATTGCTTTCCCATAAACCCCTTAATCCTCATGGCCTGGTAATAAGGAATCCCAATCATAGCATTAAGAGATATTTGTGGCATTATTTCTTCCTCATTTTCTATTGTACTCACTACCCCTTGTTCAGTCAATACACAATATTCATCTTCTTCACACATTTCCTCACTAGCTATTACTTCCAAAGAGTACATTTGCCCACTACATTTATGGCCAGGACTATAAGTTTGGTCACAATAAAAGCACAAATGTTTTTCCTTCTTTTCCTTTAATTCTTACTGAGTCAATTTCTTAAAGGGTCTGTTTGGCACAACATTGTTGACATTTCTTATTGCATTTCCCCTACCCTTATCAACAATGCTATTAGTCACATTAGTTCTAGGATTGGTTAAGAGTGGTGCATTCCTACTTTTTGTCACAACAATGTTTGCTTCTTGCAGCTTAGACAAGCAGAATACATCAATCAAGCTAGTAGGTTTAAACATTCTAACAGGATTTGCAATTTCCTCTTTCAACCTACCTATGAATAAGCTAATAGATAAAACTCACTTAGTTCAACTTTATTCAATAATGCTTCAAAAGAATCTTGGTATACCTAAACATTAGTGGTCTGTTTGAGACTCTTTAATTCCATAACTAGATCTTCAAAAACTGACTCAAATCTCTTTCTAATATGTGTTTCATATACACTCCAACTTACCATTTCCCCAAACCTTTTCATAAATTGCTTATGCCAATTAAGAGCCTTATCAAACACATGCATTGACACCAATCTATTTCTGTGACCACCATCATCAATATGGTCCATCTCAAAGAACTTGTTGACTCTATATAACCAACCCTACACATCCTCACCATCAAACTTAGGAAACTCTATCTTGGTCAATCTACTATACTGACCACCATTATGACTACTAGATTGACCATTTTGACTACCAAAATTTTCCCTCCTTTGACTAGTTCCTTCCCCATGGTTGATCTTATTCTCCAATGCAGTTACAGATGCTTGCCAACTGATTCTCAACAGTGGTTGGACTAGTGATTGTACTTTCTTGATTATTTCTACCATTTTCAGTTGACCTAGTGTTCACCATGATCAATTTTGTCTACTTAATCCGATCAATTAAACGTGTTTTAGATTGGGAAACGGACAAGATGTATTATAACGTATTTTGGATTGGAAAGATTCAAGAACTATTTTAGCCAGAAACTGATCAGAACATAATTGATCGGATATTTAAAGAAGATGATTATTTGAACAGAATTCTAACAGAATAACTGCTAAGCTCTGCTCTGATATCAATTGAAACAATGTGAACTAGAAACCACTAAAGAGATAAAGAACACAAGCACAATTGTACAATCAAATTATGAATCTATAAAGAGAAACAAGATTCGAAAAGTGGTTGTTATTAGATTAATGTGGGTTTGTTACAAGTTGAATGATTACAGAAGAAGAAGATTGAATTACAAAATCAATGGTAAAAATGAATTACAATGAAATGGTATTTAAAGGTAGTTTTTTGTTCTAACAGCTTTTCCCACCAATTATGAAGTTTGACTTTAAAGTTTGACTTTTTTCTAATTTGACCCGTTTAGACTTTCACTTTATGACAGTAGTATCATGAAATCCACAAACTGGATAATTTAGAGAATTAAATAAAGTCTAAGGCACAAGAATCTGATCAAGGTATATTAGAGAAAGTAATTGTCTGTAATCAGAGATGCATAACTACAAAAGCAGGTAAATCCGGATAACATCGGTTACATGCTGATAGACATGTTGTATGCCTTTTTGGGGAAAAGTCGCTTTTGCCCTTAGTACCGATTAGTGAAAATCGTTTAGGAGCGATGCCCCAAGAACCCCGCAAAAGGACGCGGCCACCTATACCCTGTTGCTTATCACGACGATGTCAAGTTAGGTTGTACAAGTGTGCACTCCGCACCTCTTACCTCGTACATGAGGTGAACTTGACATACCCTTAGCTTTTTAGTAAATCCAACTACGTAAAATAGTTGACCATTCCTTCCCCGTTTAATTAGAATTATTCCCCGTTTTAGTAACCTATTGTTCTTTTCGGTTGGCTCGTAAAGATAGATCCCCATCGCGTTGCCCGTTTCTAGATCTTCGAGGCTCCCTTAGGTCTTGTTTCTTTTTGGTTTTTAGGCCACTTTCTTTACGGTTTGTGCCTCTGGCGGTTATGCATTTTTTTTTCTTGTTTGCTTTTATGTTTATGCTTATGTCCCTTTTGTCTGTATGTTTTTTTGTTTATGCTATTATGTTATGCGTTGCTGCTTTTATGCTTTTGTTTAGGCTTTTTTTTTTGCTTTTATGTTTACGTTGTTATGTTATGCATTTTTGCTTGTATGTTACTATGATGTTTATGCTTATGTCTCTTTTTTCTCATGCGATTTACTCTTTTATGTCCTATTACATGTTTTATTGTTTGTTATTTGGCATATTGCTTTGTATCCTTGTTGATTACTTTTTGTCTTTTGTCTTTTTGTTTTCCTTACCGTTGTTGGTTTTTTCACACATGCACTTTTATAGGAGCACATCTGCACACATTCACTTGCCGGAGTTTTTTTGGGAGCCGTCTCTCTACTTTTAGGTTTATACTGACTCGCTCTGACAAAATTAGGTATCTTTTTGTTGTTGTTGGAAGATGTTAAAAAAAGAAATGGGATGGCTGACGGCATATAAAACAAATGGCTGACAAAATAATCTAGTGAATTATTTCGTGACCCTTCCCTTTCTCATAAACGTGAATGTTACATCACAATTTGTCTTCATAAATATTGCTACCCACCACCTTAAATACTTTAGCTATTTTCCAATTTATTTCATGAAACTCAAATGGGGTGCATTCAAAAATCATCATTATGCCCAAATATTCATATATTCATTGTTTCATTTATCATTCTAGTAATTTTAAGCACCAGCCATGCAAGATTTATGACTCAAGGTTCGTCCATGTTCTTTATTTTCATTTCAAATGCATTCATTCTTCACGTGTATGCATAGATGTGTAATATGCATGTACGTACGTACCATCGTTGATTGCAGACTAGCAACGCCGTTGCTCTTGTTAAAGTACGGGTTGAGTGATTGTGAATATACGTTTAAATTTCTCGTCTTTGTTTTAAGAGTTAAAAGATCATCTGTTGTTGCATTCTTGTTATATAATAGGATGGTTAGTTTGCAAATAGAATACAGTTAATATGGCTGTGTAAATTTGTTATTGATAGTTTGAAGTACAAAAAATAAACCAAATGATATGCTTGAATATGTTTAAAAGAACAAAATTGTACTTGGAAGTGTATGTTCAACATGTTGCAATACAATATTCTTTTCTTGATTACTTCGCTGTAGTAAAAATCCAAAATACTTAGTGTTTATGTTAACTGATCAAATCGGAGTTTATATGATTAGTTCTTATGATAATTGTAGGTGGATGGAACTCAAAGCTGATTGACAATGATACTCGGGTAATATAAACACAAACCATCATCTAGACTTCTTTTTATCTTTATCTTTTTTTGATTCAAAGATTCAGATTTCAAACTCAAAATCTGTTTGGACTTTCAACTTCATTTTACCATTCATGATTTCAGATTTGAAGTGTACTGAGTTGAACCTTTTTGTAGGTGATTAAGAACACAGATGAGCATGATGGAAATATGGGAATGAGTGACGTAAAGGCAGGATCGAGACCACCAACATGTGCCAGGAAGAAATATTGTAGAAAGTGTGGTAAATGTGAAGCAATACAAGTCCCAATTCTAGGCCCAAGAACAAGAACAAGATCAAGAAGCACCAGTACAAGAAGAGATGACATCTCTAATTACAAGCCACTATGCTGGAAGTGTAAATGTGGGGACTTCATATTCAATCCTTAACCATATTGTTTAATTATTACGAGTACTATGTAAGATCAAAGGTCTGTATATTTACATTTTGCTTTAACATAAAAATGTCTGAAAACTTTGTTTGGGTACGAGCCTCATCATTAAATGCTAGCATAAGACAAATTGACCATAGAACTGTGGAGCAGTCTGAGAGGTGGTTTAGGGAAAGTGGAAAAGAGGTGTTTCAGGACCTAAATTGTTGCAACCGAACCAAAAAAAAGTCGCAAAATATGAACCTATCGCCCAACACAAAAGGATTCCGGTTTCAGCGGCTAACCCATTGATGGCAGATTAAAGTTAGCTAACCCTGGGCTATAACTACTGGTGTCAAGTTTTGCGGTCTAAAAAGCTTCATCCAAATGCATCAAATACCATGTCAGAATAAGCAAGGCAGTACAAGTACTCTATTTAGTATGTCACTCTACCATGTACAAAAAAGTACTTGTATCTTTCATACCGTTCATATTCTGAGATTTTATTACAAAAGAAGAATGCAGAATTAAGTTAAGATGGCACCCTATGTTGAATATACAATATTCAAATGAGGATTCATAAATACATGCAGTTCTTGTTTGGTCTTATAGATTTATGAGTAAATACAAATACCACATGTAGAGCTATATTGTTTAGAGGTCAATACCAAGATTTCTTTTGTGATAGCAGCACTGAAGAGATAGCATTGAAGCAGGCTGTTATTGAATAATAAAGTTGATGTATGTGCGAACACGCCAAAAGTGTGAGTATTGTTGGAAAAGCGAAAGCTTTAGTTTTTTCTAATTAGCTCTTTTCATCGTGGTAGGTTAATTGAATGAAAAAAAGATGAAATGATGAAAATTGAAGATATGAAAGAGCACCGGAAAGGAGAGCAAGGTGCATAATGATAGCCAAAGAGGAAATTGATAAGAGGAAGGAAATAAAAATCTGAAAAATGGTAAATGTAGGAAACACAGGAGATAAAAAGAAAGTGTTACCATACAAGAGGAGATGAAGTAGCTAATTGGGCCACCAGTACGCAAGAGAGATGACATCTCTAATTACAAGCCACTATGCTTTGGAAGGAAAGTGTAAAGTGTGGGGTGGCGGGGGGGAACTGGGGGAATTCATATTCATCCTCTTACTAATATTGTTTATTATGTACGGTTACTATGTAAGATCAAAGGTTGTATTTTACATTTTGGCGTTTTTTATCATTAAAAATGTTCCTTTGAACCTGGCTGCTGGAACCTGAAAACTTTGGTGTTTTTTTGGGTTCGAGCCTCCATCATTAAATGCTTAGCATTTTTAAGCATTAAGACAAATTGACCCATAGAACTGTGGTAGCAGTAGTATAGCGGGTGGTTTGTGTGAGAGTGTGGTGGTTTAGGGAAAGTGGAAGAAAAAAAAAAAGAAAATAAGCAGATGTGAGTGGAAAAAAAAAAAAAAGAAGAAAAAAAAAAAAGGAGGTGGTTATGTTTTTCAGGACCTAATATTGTTGGCAATCCGACCGCCAACCAAAAAAAAAAATAGTCGCCAAACAAAACAAAAATATGTGATACCTATCGCCGCACCCCGCCCAACCCAACCCAATACACAAAGAAAGGATATTCCGGTTTTGGGGTTGTTTGTATGTGATTCTTTTTTTGTGTTGTTTTCTTGTTGTTTCGTTTTCAGCGGCTCTTCTCTCTTTATCTTCTTATACCTTCTTTCCTGCCTTTCTCCATCTACTTAATCCCATTGAGGGCATCAGCAGATTTAAATGTTAGTTAGCTTCGCGCTTAACCCTGGGCTATTACCTTACTGTGGTTTTTGCGAAGGGGTTTTGCGTGGTTTTTGCGGTGGTCTCAACTTCTAACTAAAAGACGACTACCTGTTTAAAAGGTCCTATATCTAAAAATGGCTTCATCCAAATGCATATCAAATACCATGTCAGGAATCAGGAATAAGCAGAAAAGCAGTTAGTACAGTACTCTATATTTGTAAGTGATTCACTCTACCAATAGTAGTAAAAAAAGAGTATTTATGTAATCTTTGTGTCATTAACGTTCATATTCTGAGATTTTATTTACTTGAGAAGAAGGAATGCATGCAGAAATTAAGTTTTAGATTGGCACCCTATGTTGAATATACAATATTCAAATGAGGATTCATAAATACATGCAGTTCTTGTTTGGTCTTATAGATTTATGAGTAAATACAAATACCACATGTAGGGCCTTATGTAGGTTTATATTTTTTCAGTAGGGTAGTGATGATTTGTGCAAACACACGGGAGCCAAGAAAGCCAAACCGCCAGACGAAAAATTGAAAATATATAGACTAGAGAATCATACCATGCATCACCAATTTAATGTTGTCTACAGTGGGTTATGTCCTAAAGTACACCATAAACACAACTCAAATCTAGTCTATGAATTGAGATCCTCTAAAGTTAATATTAACTGGTATGATCCTAAGAGTATTTATGGTAAGTTCTCTCACAATCTCCTAAGAAGAAAGGAAAAACCTGGAGGGTCCCTCATCAGTTTTACTAGAATGCAACTACCCAGATGTAAACCAGTTGCTACCTCCAGAACATATGGTTCAAAAGGTGTTTAAAGTTTTGTCCCACGGGTTCCCCTCTTTGTGTGTTCATAAGTGTTCGTATCTAGGATCTTATAAAAGGCTAGTTGTAGATCCTCATGATCCTCGGTACGATTGGTGCACAACTAAACCAAAGATAAGAGTTAAATTGGGTCCACCTTATATTCGGTGTTACGATTTCTGTCTCAAAAATAATAATAACATACCATGCATCACCAATTTAATGTTGTCTACAGTGGGTTATGTCCTAAAGTACACCATAAACACAACTCAAATCTAGTCTATGAATTGAGATCCTCTAAAGTTAATATTAACATGACCGGTAAAGTTCTCTCACAATCAAAAAGAAAACCGGGTCCCTCAATAGTTTACTAGAACTGAACCTACCCAAGTAAACCAGTTCTACCTCCAAACAATATGGTTCAATAGGTGTTTAAAGTTTTGTCCACGGTTTCCCCCTTTTTATGTTCATAATTTCCGTATCTAGGACTATAACAGATAGATTGAGATCCTCATATCCGGTAAGATTGTCACAAAAATAAACCAAAATAAAGTAAATTGGGTCCCTTATATCCGGTAAGATTCTCTCAAAAATAAAATAAAGTAAATTGGGTCCTCAGTAAGCCCCACACTGTTATGTTTGTGAGAGAACTTTACTTATAAAGTTTATATGAAATTTAAAATATCTCAATCCATGACAGATTACATGGTTCTCGCAACCAAACTAATCCTAAAAGCTAGTTCCAATAGTTTTGGCCAGAAGACCTTAAAAAGATCCCACCGCATATAACAAACAGAGCCAGCATGAGTAAAGTTTTTTAATAGAAAAGATTTGCAGTATAAAGATGCGGAAAAAATATGTATATATGGTCCATGACCTAATTCAAAACAAAATATCTACAAGTCATGGAAAAACTGACTGCTGGGTTAACACTAAAAGATACCGCGAATGGTGGAACCATGCGTCATCTTTCTTCTACAACAGGCCACCATAACCACCTACTCGATCTCGGTGCAAGCTTGGCCACCACACGCAACTGCATGGTTCATCGCCTTCCGCTAACCATTTCCATCATCATGTTTGTGACCAACCGGGTGTTTTTATTGATATTTGGATGAGTCAATCAAGGTAAACTGGCGGAGCGTTTCTTGTACTTGCTTTTAGCCAAATTCAAAAGGAAGTCTGTAAATATATGCTCGTATTCTGGCATTTTACCATACCCTGCAATTGTAACATGCAAACACATTTAATCAATCCAATTCTCAGATTATAAATAATCATAAAACGTGAAATACAAGTGAGAAACTCTAACGTACCAGGAAAATAATTTATGTCAATGACATAGAAACGATCTCTTGTTCCATGCTCACGAATCATATCCAAGTTGAACAGATGAAGTCCCTGCAGCCAATAAGAGTGATTACAACCATTGTATTCACTTAAAAAAGAGGCATTTTTGACATTAAAAGAACGTTGTGGGTTACCAGTCGTCGACGCAGTTCTCTAGCAAGGCGTTCAAGTAAGGCTCGTGGAGGAAGCTCTGCAACCCGACATTATAATAAATATAAAAATCACATTTCCTCTACTTGAACACAAAAGAGATTTGCTTTGAAAAATGTGAAGGACTTACCAGCAATACATGGGTCTAAATCAGCATCATCTGCCGATTGTGCAGCAGATGAAACCCTTGGAAACCGAAACACGCCAGCACATCTTGACAACTCACGCTTGCTAACATCAGGTAAAGAGAAACGCCGCAAAACCTTAATTGCATCTCCAACAATGTACACTTTGAACAGAACACCTCCTAAAACCCACAAAACCGATAACCATTATTACTACGTAACCATAAGCATAATTATAAAACTACCAAATATTTTGACTTCGATTAAATACGATTAAATACCATGGTTAACGAACTCTTGGAGAACAAGTGGAGGCTCTAGCTTCTGAAGGGAGTATTCATCATAAGCTAGTGACAGCTCATGTGATTTAGCAACCAACGGCTTCGCAACTGACAGAGATGTACACATCAGATTGTGTGCAGATAAAAAACAAAGGCAGTAACTGCAAAAAATGTAACATACCAAGAGGAAGGGATAATCCGGCCTTCCTAACGGCATCTGAGATAGACAATGGATCCTTTTCAATCACCAACTGTCTCGGGACGCCTACTGTACCTGCACAGATCAATTTTAGCACCAGAAAGCACAACTCACTAGCATGATCCTAAGAAAGCCACACTGTGATTTTGATTTGGCACCATTAAACCAGGAAGCCAAAAGATGGTGAAGAGAGGAGCTTTCTAAAATAAATCCACATTGAGACTGGGAGAGAAATGAGACCCTATTATCTATCCTAGCAATATCACTTTGAGAGAGGTGATCCACTCTTTCTATGCAAGGAGAGGAACAGCAAACACATTTGGAGGCAAAATGAATTCCAAACCTGGGAAAACTGCTATCAACAGCAATGGCATTCTTAATTAGTATTAGTTTCCACAAAAAAACACCCATTTTCAAGGGCAACCATTTGTTCCAAAGATTTTGATAAAGAGATCTCTAGCCAGTCTCTTCTTTTAAGAGGACAACTCAATATTATATAAAAGATTGCATTCTTAGAGAGATTATGCATGAATATTGCAGGAGCGATCATTAACTCATAAATACAAAGCATACACACCACTATTATTGCTAAAAATGACCATGTGTATGAAAATACTATATATGTACCTTTATCATGTACGTAAAAAATACGAGTAATTTCATATCTCCCCTCTTTTTAGTTGAAAATTTCATATTTAACCAAACATGTATTAAAAACATCGTACATTGTGCATTTAATGTTTATACTTTGGGTATATTATGAAATTAATCACAAAAATATGGTGATATATGAAGTTATTCTTAAAATATAATTATAAACCAAAAATTAAAAACATTAACTTAAAAAAATAACATATTTATTTTTTAATAAATAAAAATACGTTAATTAAAAACTTAGAAAAAACCCCGTGCGTGCACGAGTATTATAACTAGTATATGTTTAAAATTGTTTCAAAAAATGCAACATAGGTTTGATTAATACGATTTTTACGTATACACAAACTATAATTAATACTATATTTATT
>BQNB010002620.1:41061-105101 GCA_026074375.1 Tanacetum coccineum | reverse complement strand
ATTAATTAGATTGGCATTTCTGGCAAAATTTGGGTATTTTTAGCAAGTTTTGTTTATTTTTGGCTATTTTTAGGTATTATTGACAATATTTTTTTCTAAAAAACAACTTGTAATAGATTTAAACAGTTACTATAAGTGATCAAAACAAGTTTACAATGAGTTTTAGGTACTTTCGGCAAGATTAGAAGGTTTCTGGCAAGTTTCACCACTGTTGACCACATTTGATCGTTGTTGACCATGGTTGACCTATTTGTTTGACCCAGTTACATAAATCGGCAAGATCGGTGGCCTTGTAGCACCTAGGCGGTGATTAATCAGCCTTGTAGACCTTTTTTTACAACACTGCCAAAAAGACACTTGTTAATGATAGAAGCCAAAGTTCTCCATGGTTGATGCATGTGGTCCACATACATGATAGTATGGTTGTACAATGGATCTTTGTAGCCAAGATCTAAGAGAAAGGTAAGAGTAGTCTCATCATTTGGTAATTCAGCAAAATCTACTCCCTGAATTCTTGGACAGATGTCAAGGATCTTCTGAAACACTTCAACATCGACCAAGCACTTCTTGTTAGCCAGAAGAAACTCATAAGATTTTGTGTCTTTTACCTTCTTAACAGTGTACCAGAACTACTGCATGAAAATTTTAGGGACTTCATTAGAGATAGTGAATGCCTTGTAGAGCATAGAGTTCTTGATGACATCAATGATAACTTGAAAAGTCTCTTCCTTCTATGGCACAGTAGTCTCCAGTCTGACATTGGTGGTACTGATCTTGACTCTTTCATTAGTTGGAACCCACTTTTCATCACGAGCATTAACTTGACGAATTTGTTCTTGATTCATGATTTTGCTTAAGAATTAACCAGTACAATTCATATATACAACAAATGTATTTTACTTATTAAATTGTTTATCCTTGATGATTTGATTGATTGAAGACTAAGATTAGGTTTCATGCAATTATGTCTTTGTTAATGCACTATTTGAATTAAGTCAACCGAGGTTAATGGTCAAAGTCAACTGACTAAGTCAACTTGACATGTCAAAGTGATCCTAAGTCAAACTTTCAATTAGAGATTAATTATCACATAAACAATCATGACACAAGGTGTATTATGACATAACAAATAAGTTTTACACAAATTTTAAAAAATTTGGACAGAGTTTCTTTTTATAAAATGTCATATTTCGCACGAAATATTAAAACCTGTCATATTTCGCATAAGCATACATGTGTCGCACAAAAGTAAACAAAACACATTTCGCACAGAGACATGTATTTACATACTTCACAGGAATTATGTAATTACATATTTCGTATGGTTTATGCAAATACATGTTTCGCACGAATATGCTATTACATATTTCACACCATTCATCCTGTCATGTTTTGCACGGTTCATACATTACATATTTTGCATGCTTCAAAAACTTTAAACTAAGAATTTAATCAATAAAAAATATCTAAGATTCTATCACAATCATCACACATCATTTAAAATCATTTTAGAATTAATAAACTCACGATTTAACCACATTTAGAGCACAAAAATTGTACGTTTGAATATTTTTCAAAGGAGAAACACATTGTACATGGAATAAGGGACATCTAGTATAACAACCCGCAATTTTCATCAATGTAAATATCCATCTATTAAATTCGATGCACTGTAATATCCATCTATTATATATATACCACCTTTTTACAGGGAAATTTTTACTTTATCTAATTATGCAACGTAACATGCATCTCTAAAGTAAACGAGCTCACACAACCTCTAGCAATGCCATCTCGATCTATGCTTATATCATGTAAACATCCTAATATGTCAAGTCTATATCTTAATATAATTTTTACCATGTACATTATCCATTTAACGTACTTTTCAAAATGTTATATCAAAACAAGCATTAAACGTTAACGTTTATATCAAAACCCTAATTATATGTAATGTATACATATAAAATAAATGTACAAGTCTTTAAAGAATGTGTACAAGTATCAATACACCACATTTGAATATCTTTTCCCTCCTAAATCAAGTTACAACTTTCTAAAACACAATGTACAAATCAATAATGCAAGAAAGTCAAATCAGGTCATTTAACATCCTAAATCACTTTGGTTTCTTACCACCACGTTAGTACAAGGTACAAGCACTTAATTAATGACTTTTAAACCTTAAACCCTAATTCATCCTAAACCCTAATCTAAAACCCTAAACCCTAAAAACGAAACCCTAAACCCTAATTTCACTTTCAACCAAAAACTAAACCCTAAACCTAAAAACTAAGCCCTAAACCTTAATCCTAAACCTTAATCCTAAACCTTAATCCTAAACCTTAATCTACCCTTAATCCTAACCTTAATCCACATTTTAATACCCTAAACCGAGCCCTAACTAAACCCGATACCCTTTTCCATCCATTTCTACCCATTTTAAACCCAACCAAGTATCCTAGCACCTCTATGACTAAGCTACTATAGCCCTAAGCTGCTTACAAGCACCTCCCTTTCAACTCTTGGCCACCAATCTTGCTACATCACCACCTTGTCACTCCATTCTAGCCGAACCCCTCAAAACCCCTCCACCTTGCTTAGATAGTCTTCTATCTCTCAACACTCATACACTAGCTCTTCCCTATTATCCCTAGCAGCCCTTAGTCAACACACCTTAGTCCTTACTCTTGCTAACTTGGCCTCCAAGGATTATTAAGGCTATAAATAGCCGAACCCTTTACCATTCAATCTCACACCTTTCACCCCATTCATTCAAATCACACCTCAAAAACTTATCACCACTCAAATGGAGTTCTAACTCAGACCAAGAAGGATTAAGTGAAGTCCTTAAGCTCAGAATAGAATCCAAGAATCAAGAAAAAGGAGCCCTTGAAGTCATTACTAGGCGTACGAACCCGAAAACCCCATTTCGACCCATTTTAGCTCAAGTAAGCTCAAAATCTTGTTCAATAAGCTTATAATCTGTATTAAAATGTTCATAATACTCTTAAGATCATATATAAACTCTTGTTTGAAGCCTTGAATCCTCCAAACCCATGCGTTTTTGTTTAATAAACCCTAAAAAACGACCCCTTTTAATTCTTTAGCTAAAACAATCCTTTTCTAAACTTTTGTTAAGTGAACATCTCTTATTTTAGCTTATCTAATAAGCAATAACCTGAAAATATCATTTGAACCCTAAAAATAAGCTTGCATGCTTTTTGGAACTTGATTTTAAATATTTCATGAAAGGGTATATATTCGTAACTTTCTAAAATTTTTAACTAGAGGGGCTGAAAAAGTCATTATTGCAAAGTTTATAACATATAGGACGCTATTTTTCCAATTCTAAAGTTAAAGGTTTAAATATATATACTTTATTTATAAAGGACTAAACTATTGTGAAGTTTATAAACCAAAGGGTATAAAATTGCCATTTTTGCAACTGAAAATATAAAATAATAATATTTTTATATAAATTATAAATATATATATTAATATTATAAAACTCGATTTTATTAAAACCGACACATTAATCGTTATTAATCAACGATCAACGCATTATAAAACAATTACGTTATATAATTAACGTAACTTATCATCGACTAACTTTTGAAGAAACTTAAAATCTTATCGTATCACGTTACTAAGGGATCTTCATGTAAGAGTTTTCATTTTAGGTAAACGTTTTTGACAGTGTCGGCTGGATTTACTTTTAAAGTTCCCTGGCTCCTCAAACGTTTACTACATGACCTCTGAATTATGATGACCCGAACAGTGCTACAATATTTCCACAAATTAATAAATCAAATTTAAACTTTATAAAGTTTTGAAACATAAACCATCACACTAAGACTTGACATATTACCCCAGGTTGCGTGACGAAGCCGTTACTTTCACTTTATATACTTTTGCCATCAATCAGATTTCCCCTGTTAAGGTGAGTTCATAGCCTTGCATTTTAAATCTTCTAATGTTTTCATAAACCCGCGAGGGGGATACATGCTATAAACCATGAATACAAGTATTTTTCCAACTGTATGCTATCCTGATATATTATTTCCTAAGTCCTTACTTTTGCAATAAGACCCCACTATCATGAACCGTTAATTTACATTTTCGGAGTAAAGCTCGAATGTTGGAAATATATTCCATTTGGGGACTGGATCTTCCCCGTTGGTGTACCTATACTTTCTGGTAACCAAACGCACTTCATTTGAAACACTATGCAGGTGTTTGGCAAAGGCACCCATTGGGATAACTTGTGATTATTGATTATCTCAAGGTCTCGGTGCATGAGCTTCGGCCAATAATACTATTTTCTATAATAATTGTACTCATTGCAATTATTACACTTATAGGTGTATAACAACGTAACCCACTATTGAACTTGTATTCAAACTGTTTACCATAAACCTATGAATTTCACTCAACCATTGTGTTGACCTTTTTAGAGCGATGTTTACTCAGAAATTAAGGATCTTATGGCAACGGAGTGGCACGGACGTGAAGATGGCTAAACGTTATCATGCAAACTTTATGTTTTTCATGTAGAATTTTGGACCTCTGGTGTAAAAAACTCTATGAAAAAAAGAATGATAACTATTCTTTTAAAACTCTCTTTGAGTACCGTTTTCTATGATTATGATGATTGTACTATGAAATAATACCTAGATAGCTTTCGCTGCTATAAATTCAAAAAGGGTGTTGTTATATTTTAATATATGCAAATAGTATTGTTATTATCAATAAAGATTTTGGTATGTAAGAAATTGTACCCACAATCAAGTAATTAATTCTGAATCCAAAGCACTTGTCCACAACAACTTGAAGTAGTCACATATTCAGCTTCTGTTATGTAATTTGCAACCACAGTCTATTTCTTGCATTGCCATGATATTAATCTACTTCCAAGGAATTGACAACCTCTTGTTGTAGACTTCCTATCCAAGCTTGCCCACATAATCACATCAGTGTAAATATACCAAATCAAAAGGAAAATCCTTTTAAGATACAAATGCTCAATTATGGTTGACCTTTTAAGTACCTTAAGATCCTTTTTACAGCATGAAGATGTGAAATCTTTGGTTGACTTGGTATCTTGCACATGCACACACTGTAAACATAATATTAGGTTTTAAAGGAGTGAGGTACATCAATGAACCAATCATTGATCTATATAATTAAACATCCACTTCTTCACTATCTTCATCCTTGAGCAAAGGCTTTTGAGTTTCCATAGGTGTGCTTACTGTCTTGACATCAGTAAAACTAAATTTCTTCAAAATCTCAGTCACATACTTATTTTGACTGATAAAAATCCCATTCTCCTCCTGCTTTACTTGCAGTCCTAAGAAGAATATGAGTTCCCTCATAGAACTCATTGGAAACTTCTTATGCATCATTCTTCTCACCTCAGTGCATAATGACTTCTATATAGACCAAAAATGATATCAAACTACATACACTTGAACTAAACCAAAAATCACCTTTGTCCCTTTTCCGATAAACAAAGTCTTGTCTATCTTTCCTCTCTGAACACATTGTCAACAAATAAGTAACAAAGTTTTCATACCAATCCTCTGAGAGCTTGAATGCGTTCATAAAGTGCCTACATTCACTTTGTATAACCCTGTCAGGGAAAGTCTGGACTTCAAATCCTGGTGTTTGAACAAACATAGACTTCCTCTTCAATTCTTACCAAAAAAGAAAAGCACGCTTGACATCCCATCTGGAACACCACAAAGTCTTTAAATGAGGCATAGGCTAAAAATATCCTAATTGATCATTCTGCAACAGGGGCAAAGACTTCATTATAGTCAATCCCTTCTTCTTGTGTGTATCCTTGAGCAACCAATCTTGCTTTATTTTTAATCATAATTCCTCTTTCATCCTTTTTATTCCTAAAGACCCATTTAGTGCCTATGGCCTTTTTCCCATTTGGTAAATCCACCAAAGTCCAAACTTCTTGTAACTTGAATTGTAGAAGCTCTTCCTGCATAGCCTCTATCTAGCTTGGATCCTTTAATGCATGAATTACCTTTTTGGGTTCTTCTTGTGATAAAAAGCAAGCAAACAAGCAGTTTTTGAAGGTTCCTTTATGGGTTTTGTTCTTTGTTAATAGAAGCTAACAAACCCATGTTCCTCCAAAATATTGACCTCCTTCTTGGTTTAAGGTGCTGAAATCAAGTCACTAATAATTTGTTTAACTGGATGACTTTGTGTATTCTTATAGTTTAGAATTGGACTGACAGGCATAAATGCTTCCAAATTGTTCATTTCAGCTCTGCACCTACATCTTCATTATCATCAACATCGAATAGACAATATCTTCCAAAGCATGCATATTTGGATCATCTGGAGGTTCAATGATTGTTTTTGAACGAACAACATTAAACTTATTTATGCTAGCAGCATTAACATTATTAGTGCTGTTAACATCATCTTCCTTCTCTTGATTATTAAATTCACTCTCTTTTCTTGGATTTTCATCAACCTTCTTTCCATCATCACTTGAAGGTTTGGATCCATCATTAGGAGAACTCTTTGAACTTTAAGAGAATGGTGGATCAGCAGTCCACAATGGTAGCAGAATGTAATCTTTGCCAGGTACTGTCTCCATACTAGCTTTACCTGCATCATCACATGCTTTTGTACCTATATTACCATTAGATTGATTTCCTGCAACAAGTGGCTTATAATTCATTGACTTTGTTAGTGCATTTCAAATATCAAAAGCCCATTTGGCCACTTCCTGCAATATTAGAGTGTATCTCACTAAACTGGATAGCGGATTCTCTTCAACAATCTAGATTATTGTTAAATACTCTAATTGCTTTACATATTGATTAGTATCAAAAAAAAATTCTTCATCAGCCTTACCATCAAACTTGCCTAAGTGATCTATGGTATTGAGAATTGTAACAAGACACCCAAATGGTCTCATAAAGCTTAAAGTTGGTGTTCTACCATGAAAAAGTTCATTTGGGATCTTGTTATGAGGATTAACTACTAACACTTTATTTTGCACATAGCAAGCAGTATTAACTGCTTCTGCCTAAAAAGACTAGGTATTTAGAACAGCCTAGCATTGTCCTAAGCAGCCTCAATTAGTGTTCTAATTTTACCTCTCAGCTAGGGGGTGGTGTTTGTTTGTTGGGGTTACTCTATTTTGGATGAGGGTTTCTAGCTACACTAAATCTCTCTCACTACCTTTTCTCTTAGACAAAACTAATTATCATCCTCCTTTATTCTTAACTTAGTATCCAATGTCACAACTAATTACCTTAACCCTTTGATCTATTAGATTTTCTACTCCAATTATAAAGGACTTAAGAATGCACTAGTCTCATCCTTCATACTAGAAAGAAACATCTAAAACCTACTGTAATCATCTATGACAACTAGGCAATACATCTTTTTCATTAAGCTTTTTACAAATGTTGGACCAAACAAATCCATGTTCAACATATGTAAAGGTTGGCTGATTGAACTTACTATTTTTGGACTTACAAGAAGCTCTATGTTGCTTTCCCTTTTGACAAGCAACACAGGTTTGATTATTTCAAAAAGTTTTGAAGGTAAACCTCTTACAAGATTTCCCTTAACCAGTTTATTCATAGTTTTGAAATTTATGTGTCCAAGCCTCCTATGCCAAAGTTTAGATTCATCAGATGTGGCTTTTGCAAATAGACAAGTTAGACCTCCTTTGGGAACAATATTCTTTAAATCAACACTATACATAGTTGTTCTTTCTAGAACTTTAGTAAAACCTACTTCTCAGTTAACTTAAAGTTTGGAGATAAAACAATACATTCAGTATCATTAAAAAGAACACTGTTCTTTTTATCACACATTTGTGAGACACTAAATATATTAAAATTTAACTCTCTCATAAAATACACATTTTCAAAATCTAGATTACCAGTTTTAATGGTACATTTTCCTGTGATTTTCCCTTCTTTGGGGTTACCTCCAAAGGCAACATATCCTCTATCTATCTCTTCATAGTCTGTAAGATAAGACATGTTCCCTGTCATGTGCCTTGAGCATCTACTATCAATTACTCATTGATCCTGTAAATCCATTTATGGATTGCCCTGCACATAGATAAGCAAAATTAGTTTCTTCTGGGGACCAAGCCATCACTGACATTGATCTGACCTGTGCATCAACATAACAAACTTCCTTCAGGAGATTGATGCATTGTTGTGTTTAGAAACATGGTCTAAAACTTTAGTCTTTGGTTTCCAAACCCAACAAGCTGAGGCCTTAACAGCATTAACATTATTTCCCTTAACAACATTAACTACTGCTTTTGGCCTAGCAGTATTAACATTTTTATCCTTAACAATATTACCCTCTGATTAAAATTACTATTTTTAAAATGTTTTATTCATGTGAATGGGCCACTTAATAGTTTGGATTGCGATGTTGAGAAATATGTGTCATTTGTCAGCACAATTCACTATTGTTATGGGTAGAACAGTAAGTTACTGGTCTAGCAGTAGTAAGTGATACTAGGCCTGACCTCATTAATACTGCTTTTGGAACCATGTTCCTTTTAGGACTGGGGTGAGTCATTCTAGAAAAATTCTGGTGGATATCACTTTTGCGTATAAGTTTCCACAATGGTTTTAACCATCTTTTTATTATTAAACTGTCTCTAATGGATTGATACCACAATCATCACTGCAGATGATCCAAAACTTCCACACACATAGCAAGCTTGTTAATCAATCTCAAAATTAATTCCCATAAACTTTGAGATCATCATGTAATTCCCGTTTCTTTTAGTTTTTCTCTAGACTTAATGTGTGTTTTGCCTATTGTGCTCAACTTGTTTAGACGTTTTCCTATCAGTTTTGTTTGTTTATTACTTTGAAAAGTCTATCTTAATAAAACTAGGCTTATCTATTTTCTTTTCAATCTTATTGAGATACATTTTTCTTCCTCACATCTGCCACCCAATCCTCAAATAATTGAAGCACCATTATTCTTCCTAACTGCTTTAGTCTTTGCTTCACTAGCTTAGCTTCACTTTCTCACTACAAGGCTTAATAAATAGGCCCACACTTGTAAACTCTTTAAGCCAAAGAAATGACAAATCAGGGTTTGAGGCATAAATTTCCTGTATAGGTGAGTGAATAACATAATAACCGCTAAACCTTTTTGCACTTTTCGAAAATCTGAAGTCTATTAGTTTTGTCTTAAGCTTTTAGAAGAATCTCAAAATTTTTCTAACTGTTAGATTGAATTTCATCTTTTATTTTTGAGCTAGTTTCCAACTTCCTCCTAAAGCTCTGTAATAGCTACTTCTCTTAAATGAATCTTACGTTTTAAGACTTTGATATCTTCCTCATAAACATACTCATTTTTCTTATAAACTAGAAGTCTTGCTTCTACAGACTCTAAACCTGTTTTATAAGCAATAACATTTAACTTAGATGTCCTTAAGTCTTTTAAAAGTTGTTCATTTTGTTCTTTAAGAATTTTAACATTTTCCAAACAAGATAATGAACAGTTTGAATCGGTAGATACCTCAGAGTTAGAACTTGTAGAAGAGTAAGCCATGAGTGCAAAGTTAGA
Organism: Tanacetum coccineum; assembly: GCA_026074375.1. Lineage (NCBI taxonomy): Eukaryota > Viridiplantae > Streptophyta > Magnoliopsida > Asterales > Asteraceae > Tanacetum > Tanacetum coccineum. The sequence goes on along the minus strand of BQNB010002620.1, from coordinate 95,510 downwards.
GGACACTTCTTCGCGTGATCACTCAATCATAACCAGAACCTATCACAAAGACACAAAGCATTAAGAAGTAGTTGTCTCCACTGGCAAAACCCTTTCTGTGCTTATCCCTAATCCTGTTTCTTGTTCCTTTAGAGCCTTGCACTCCCTTGCAAAGTATCCCCTTTTATGGCAGTTATAACACTCCACCTTGAACTTATCAAACCCAATGGTCTCAGTACCATTCACAGAAAACTTCCTTCCAGTGTTCTTCAAGAATCTCCTTGCCCTCATTGTTAACATAACCATCTGCCACCTTAAATCCATCTATTCTAAATCATCAGGATGAATTTGTTGCAAGTCCTCATTGTCAAGTTGTGGACTGTTTGGTTGGCTTGCAAAGAAAGCATACATGACAACATCACTCAAGTTGTCAATTGTTGTTGAGTTAAACAAGTAGTAAGCTTAAGTGCTAGGCACTTGTAGCACCATAGCAAATTAACTGCTCCAGTTGTACTGCTGAGCTGTTTGAGGTACAACAAAGGTCCTATGGTTATGTGTGTTTTGTTGCTTGAGCTTGATGTCCCTTTGACCTCTGGTTCATAGATCTTCAGGTTGTTGTAAAGATCATCCAAGCTTAAAGTATCTATCTCATACTTGTTCCTCCACACAATGGTATGTGTGTTCCCATTATGGTAACAGACTTCTAAGGACTTCTGATTCACCAATCTTCTTGTGAAATACTTTCAACCATGATCTACACTGACTGATTAACCTTCTGAAGCCATCAAAGGGTTGATCTAACACCTTTAAGCTAGATGTAGTAAAATTTCCATACTGCTGCTTTAGAAGATTCCTCTGAGTAGCATTTCCCCTTCCAAACTCTCTCAACAGCCTGCAGCAATGACTTGGCTTCTTTGATGGAGGTAAACTTCAATTGAATGTTTATTAGGGATGCCCATCATAAATTGCTTCTTGCCTCAACTCTAACCTCCTTTGTGCTTTATTCTTCAGTAGTTGTAGGAGGCAATTGTATACTCAACACTCTTCAACAACCTTTTTTTATAGAGGTGCATACCATTACTCTATGACTTACTTCCCATAGAGAATAATTAAATCATCCTGATGTAACTTGTTCCATCCTCATCCTCCAAAGCTCATACTCACCTAGTTTGAAGCATAGGCACTTTTGATGGAGCCACCATATGTGCTGAGGTCCTTTGATCTATCCCTCTATGTAACAAACAGAACCCATGTTTGAAAGCAGTTTCTTCTTAGCAAAGTTTCTCAAAGCAACAAGCTCTGATACCACTTGTTGATCCCAGTTAACTTCTAATGATCAAATTCCTTAAGCTTGTTTAGTTTAAGAAAAATTGTTTGATAATACTAAAGATTATGCGGAATTTAATCTTTAATATAAGAAGAATTCCTTCAGAACCAATAACACAAAACAATATAATATCAACAATTAAAAGCTCTTAATATATGATTACAAATAATAGCGACTACTCAAAAACTCTCCTAGTATCAGGGTTACAAAACCATGAGCTATGAATTATACACTAAGATACCAAAAACAAAAGATATCAAACTCTATGCCTCGGACCTCATTTTATACACCAAGAAGTCCTAGTCGATTTACAATATATTACTAAAACTTAGAATATTCTTAAAGATCTATTCTATAAATAACAATCCTTATCTCATAAGTAATCTTGATCTTCAAGAAATCTTTATCTTTCAGCAGTTGTAACTTTATACCAGCAGCATTAACTATTAACAAGCAGTAGTAACTTATACACCAGCAACATTAACTATGTACAAGCAGTAGTAACTACTTAGAATATTTTCTTCAATCTTCACTAGCAGTACTAACTTTACTCTAGCAGTACTAACATATACTAGCAGTACTAAGTTACACTAGCAGTAGTAATATACTCTAGCAGTAGTAACTAGCAATAGTAATATACTCTAGCAGTAGTAACTAGCAGTACTAACTACTTAGCATATTTTTCATTAAGATTACTGAACAACACTAAGTTGAGGTATAATCTATAATCATAACACGGTTTCAGAAATTTTGGATTGCTATTTTCTAGAGAGAGAAACACTAGAAGAGAATATTTCTAGAGAGAGAAAATGTGTTTTCTTTGAAAATGAAATAAATAACTAGCTTACCTCTTCCAAAGTTGGAAGAGGCTTATATATAGTACTTACAATATACGGGCATTTTGTACCCGAATAAAAACCGAAAAACGTACTATTAACTATAAAACAACGAGCTATAATAAACGTAAGAATACACGGGTTTTACCGAGTCTTTTCTTTATATACTAACAATTCTCCCCCCAAAGGAGCGTCACCCCTATAATACCAAACTTAATCACCTTCAGTCTTTAGCTCGTGGACATTTAACAAACTTTACAATTGGGGTCGAGATCTTTTATTCATCTTACGCTTGTCCATTGACTGTGATCTTGATCTTTCTTAAGGATCATCGCCCAAATATAATCTTACATCATATTGTAATGGATCTGCCATCCTATGTGCACTTGTGAATGAAATACATGACATCAGCGTTTGCGGAAGCTTTGACACTTTATGAGGTCTTTCATAACTCATAACAAGTGTAGTCGTGTCTGGCATTCGGTTATTTACATGACATTCTCAGGAACTGGGAATTTCCATCTCCATCTCCATCTTTAAGACATCCTATAATGAAACAGTTAGTAATAAAGATAAAATTGATTTGAAAAGGCAGTCTAAGTGTTTCTTATGAAAGAATTTTTGTAACACTCGAGAGTTTTGATTGTTTGTCAAATATAAATAACCGTCAATATCTATACTGGAACAAGTTTGATTCCCACCAAATTCGCACCATAGTTTTCATTCCAGTTGACACAATTTTATTCATTGTAGAAACGCACAAGTCACTACCTAGAGCTTGTTTATGTTGCTCTAGCAGATCTTCATCTTCATTGTGAAAAACTATCATTTCACATCACTCGATGTTCAGAGCTATCTCACTCAAAGATAATGCGTAGGACTCTTAGATAGACTTGTTTCCACAGTATGTGAAAGACAAGAGAATTGATATTGTCCACAAACAAGATTTAATTAACGATCTCTTGGCTCTAGACTGAATGTGCATTTTGGTTTTAGTAATAGGAGGCTGGAGCAGACCTGCCACCAGTTCTCAATATCAACTAACTGAACTCGGAGTGAGAGTCACTAGATAACGTGTTAGTCTCCGTGAGAAATGAAACATAAATCTTTTGAAAGATTCTGAGTGGCTAGGGAGGGTGAGCACTGCATCTTGGGTCCATGATGACACGATCTTCAATGTCCAATCCCCCCCCCGCAGCAATCATTTAGAGATTTCTGGCAGCAGCATATGAAGACCCGGTTTCTGCCTAAGTGAATGAGGGCTCCTTTCTTACACCCCTTTATCTTTGTTTAGGGTAGGTGTGATTGAAAACTTTCTTTTAAGGCCGATTCTTTTAATTCCTTCAACCCCTTCATTGCATTACCTTCCGGAGACTTCATGACTAGAACCTCGTTGGGTTTATTCAATACTAGCTCCATCTCAGTCACACTTTTCCTATTCCTCAGCTTTTACTCCTTTTCATGTCATACCATAAGGACTTCTACACTAACTAGTGGATTGGTCCCTGGGTAGATCCCGCCCGGTTAATGGGCTGGATCATTGAATATTACCTAACCTACCAACCTTATTACTCCCCGATTAAGTAAAATACATGGTCGGTCTATGGTAACAGATCACCTTTCCATAAAACCGATTGAAAATTCAACTAAGTACTTATGAATAAATATCCAAGGCGTTTAGTACCTTCGATGTTTTTTATTTTTCAGAAACGCTCCCCCCTCAAAAATGTGCTTCGTATCGAAATTGTTTAGCACGTTTGGGCGGAGTATATTATGAAGTCCTAGATAATCACAATTATAATTATATATATATAGAGTTTATCATAGTAAAAGGATGGGGATAATAAGGAGGATATGATATATGAAATCAACATAATTTTAAATCACATTTTCTCCCTTAATCAAAAATTTTTTAAACACTTCGACATTTTGGATATCATTGATTTAAATATGTTATAAAATTTGAGAGAAAAGTGTGTGACTTAATTCGCATGGACGTGTAAGAGACATGTAAATTGCTCCCCCTCAATCGATCGCTAGTATAAATAAATTACTCCTACACTTAGTCATCAAAAGATTAACTACTTCCTAACGTACATGATATATTTTTCATAAAAGAGAAACATTGACCTTTTATTTTAACGTGAGATGTCGAACGACGTTGTTCTGTTGATCAGGCCTGTAGTCAATATCTCTAATTCTTCCTCCAACAAAGCTCCTAGAACTTCGATAGATCCTTCTGATCTGTAGACCTTTTCTCGATCAGTGATGAGAGTCTTTGCTATCTTCTCTTGTCATCCTCTTACCACTTCCTAGTTTCCAGCCCTATTGTACACGTACAGATGAAAGTCCTTTAAAACCATTGGTCCTCTTTCCATGACTCTTGTCAACGTCCCATCACTAAAACTTGTAAGTTCATTTCAGCCGCATCAACTTGCTTGATCATGTTCTGTCTCTGTAGACAACCGGCTCTTGGCTTAGGGACTGATCGTAATAATCATCTTTGAAGTTTCTTTGAAGTAATAGTCGGTTGCATCCCAATTTAGACGTTCAAGGTTGATCTTTGTTTGTTAACTTTCAATCCCGAGCTACAAGTCTCCTACACGATTCCTGATTACCAGGTTTCTTATCCACATGTTGACTGTTGTGTGAAGACTAGTCTTGTCTGTCTTAGGCAGATGGTTGAGCTTTTCTTGAATATTGAGTAGGAACAGATCTTCAAAATAGTTTGGATGAAGATTTTTGAAATCCTTTTCCGAGATCTTGTATTCTTGGTAATCAGCTCGGCGAAGAATTATCTCCCTTAGGTAGTTATATCCATATTTTTCAAACACTTTGACACTGATCACACTAAGAATTCGCATCTGCGATCTGACTGCTTCACGATCAGAGGACTCACTGTGTTTGTTGATGTAGAATTCCTTTCTTCTAAAAAACCCAAAAAAAAACCAGTGAATGATGCCATAGACCGCACTGATGTCGTATTCAAGTTCGCTTTCAACCCAGAAAGTTGGAACTAATTCTTCAAGGCCAAAGTCTAGGTAACGAGCGGCTTTTAGCTTGGATATAGATAAGGCAATTCTTCGCTCCTTGTCACCTGTTAGAAGATAATCCAGATCCTTGTTGAAGAAGAATTGTTGTTGAATAGTTACCTGACCTGGTGGTCCTCCTAAGGGCAGTGGTTCATACATATTCCGTTAAATTTGATGACCCTCAGGATTATACAAATCAACCTTATTTGTCAGCAGCTTATGGCATTCATCCATTTGATATTGAAGAAAGACGCTGTTCTTATGAAAGACTTTAACAAGGTTGAATGCTGGACCTTCTAGATCAGCTTTGCAGAGCTTCTTCTTTCCTGTTCGTCTGCAGAACCATTTGATGAATGACCCAATGTCATATGTCTTCCTTTGAAGCTTGTTTTTCTCAGGAACTTTATATGTTGTGGCGTATGCATTTGCCTAGTCATGTTCTAGTTCCGGGAAATCATTTGGGGGAATGGTCCATTCTGGTTCAGGTATAGCAGGTCTCTCGCTTTCTGGAATCGGCTTAAACCACGTCGTGGTTGACACTTTGGGAATGTGAGCGTTGTCAGTGTCCCCCATATCTGAGTCATTCCCTTCATCCAGCATCTCTTGTGTCAGTGATCTGCCATCCTGTTGAGGTGAGAGCTGGATGTTGTTTGGAAGCAGATGCATCAGACTCCCTTGGCTTCTTTGAACTTTGATCATCATTTTTCGGAGGAGGTTTAGCTGACCCAGAAGCGGCAGAATCAGATCTCTTTCTTTTTGACCTACCTGGTTTGATCCAGCTGAAGGGCCTTCATCATCATCATCATCGTCTTCATCATCATCACTGTCATGTTTTCTCTTGTGGTCTTTCACCTTGTCTGCAACTTCCTTATCCATGGCGTCTTCATCAGCTATCAAAGCTTGCATAAGAGCATGGTATAGACGGTAGTTGGTCGTGTTTTTGTTGGCAGACTTCTTCTTATTCATGTGATTGAAGAGAGCACTCTTTAGATCAAATTCTTCAAGATCAACTTTATCAGTTGACCTGATGGAGTAAGTTGAATCTTGTTTCTCCTCATCTTGTTCCTTTTTGGCTCTGATGATCTCCTTCGGACTCTTTTTAGATTCTTGATTCTTGACAGACTCTGGGCCAGGGAACACAAAGTATTTCTCGATTAAACCAGCAGTGTGTCGTTTAAGAACCTTAAGGAGAGCATCATCAAGTTTTGTTCATAGATAATTATCAACAGCCGTAGGAACTTGGGATCTTATTGAAGCCAAAACATCACAAAGTGAATCCGTCCTTTCTTCACTTCAGACATCTCTTGCTCCAATCTTGCTACTCTTAGCTGAAGGGCGATGAATGGAGTGATTTCAGGGAGAGATGTGGTGATTGTTGTAGCTTCAGTGTTGATTGGTGGAGGAGTGACCAGTAATGATGGTTCTGAAGATGTGACAGCTGTGAAGGGAGCAATCACGGGAGGAGTTGACGTTACTGTCTGATGACTACGATCAGGTATATTGGAATCAGACTCCTCTCTAGCTTTAGATTTCTCCTGATCATCTTCTGTTGGTTGGTCATGAAGAAATTGATCCCCAAAGTTAACAGTGTCATCGAGATTTTTCAGGGAAGACATAGAACCAGAATGACTTTCTGGTTTATCATTGAGGACACGTTCGCCTGTTATGAGCTTCAGGTTTTCATGAACCTTTGGGTAGGCTGTTGCAATGAATTCATCATCCATGTGCTCAGGGTTTGGTCCAGCAAGAGACACATGTAATTTTCCAGAGTCTGATCCAGTCTGGTCTTCTTGCATGGGCTCAGGGTCTGGTCCAGCCTGAGCCTCATGAGCTTTCTCAGGGTCTGATACAGGAATGCTTACTCCTGATGTTACGGTAGACGAGACTATTTCACCTTGAACTTTGTCACCTTTAGGAGCACCAGATTCTGTATCACTTTCAGTTCTTTCTGAATCAGATGTTGATGACGATTCATGGACCACTTTCTCTGATGTATCATCTTCAGGTTGAGACGAGGGACCCGTAGTCGAATCAGGAGGAGTTTGATCACGTCTGGCAAATACAAACTGATCAGTAGTTCTTTTCTTCTTAGACAGATTGACCAGGGAATGAGCTACTTGTTCTTCAGTAACAACGGCCTTTCCCTTCCCTACTACTTCATGCAGTTTGGGAGTTGCTTCTGAACCTGGTTCCCTGATCGTTACTCCTCCAACTGGTGCCCGACCTTGTGGCAGAAGGGCTGGATCTAAGCTAAGCTTGATAGCTCGTTCCAGGTCTGCATCATCACCTTCTCCTTCTCCCTTTTCCTGAGGTGTTTCCAAACTCAACTTCATAGCTAGTTCGAGATCAGGATCATTACCTTCTTCGTGAGGAATAGTTTCTTGTTGATCTTCATCATCTTCGTCAACAAGTTTGAAAGTCAGCTTTCCCTTTCTAACTTTCTGTGGAAGCTTATGCTTGGAAGGTTTCTTTGTCAGTGGAGGAGCTGACTTGGATTGTTTGACTGGTGTGGTGGTTTTACAGGACGAGAGGGATTTCCAACGATGTTATCCAGAGGATGATCTTTGGTCCATCTTCTGAGATGATCTTGTGAATTAACATTCCCAGATGACGATTGTGCCGAACCTGGATCTCCAGTAACAAGGTTATGTGAAGGATGAAGAGCATCGTGAATGATTGGGGTGTCTTCGTGAATGGGTTCTTCTGCAATTTCTTGATGTTGGACTGGAAGATGAATATCGGATGTTGACGATGAAGCACTTGTTGACGGTGCATCTTGAGCAATTGTTGTAGACAAAGATGTACCCGGTGGAACAACTTGAGCGTTAATTTCAGTAGCAGAAGATACTGGTTCATTGACTCGAGATTGTTCAAGGTGTTCATCAAACATTGGTTGAAATAACATCTCCAGCTCTTTATCGGTTGGAGCGAGCCCTGATTTGAGTTGTCCAGGGGTCATGATTAAAGGCTCGGGTCCTGAACTCATGCGTGCAGGAGCCATTGACTGATGCATCTCATCGAATGTGACGTGAATTGTTTCCATTAATCGACGAGTTCTCTTATTGTAGATTCTATAACCCTTCCTGCTAGGAGCATACCCAACGAAAATCCCAATGTCAGCTTTGGCTTGAAATTTTCCTAGATCTTCGCTATCATTTGTAGGATAGCACAGAGCACCAAATACTCGGAAAAATGTAAGATCAGGCTTCTTATCATGCACAAGCTCATAAGGGGTTTTGTTATGACGAGTATGAATTAGTGATCGGTTATGGGTGTAACAAGCAGTAGCTACAGCTTCTACCCATAGAAACATGGGAGCTTTCGAGAATATCATCATTGTACGTGCTGCTTCCACCAGTGTACGATTACGTCTTTCAACAACGCCGTTCTGTTGAGGAGTTCTCGGAACAGACGTTTGATGAAATATGCCCACACCTTCATAGTATTCAGACATCACTTGGTTGACGAATTCCGTTCCGTTATCTGTTCGGATGAATCTGACTGTTTTGTTGAGGCCAACCTGTATTTGCTTAAGAAAGTTGGTGACAAACTCTGGAGTTTCATCCTTTAACCTCAAGAACTTTACCCATGTGAATCTTGAATAGTCATCCACGATGACTAAGATGTATTTCTTCCCTTTAATACTCTGGACTCTCATTGGACCACACAGATCCATGTGAAGGGTATGAAGAACTTCCATATTTGTATTTTCAGATTTTGGCCGGTGGGAGAACTTCTTGCTTTTTCCAAGCTGACAGGCTGAGCAAAGATGATCCTTTTCAAACTTCAATCTAGGTAGACCTCTAACCAGATCTTTTCGAGCAAGATCATTTATCGTGCCGAAGTTTAAATGGTTTAAACGACGATGCCACAACCATGATTTGGACTTGGAAGCTTTGGACAGCAAGCATATCGGAGAAGACTTCATCATTTCATCAATCGATATCGTGTACAAATTGGTGCCACGACTACCTTTAAGGATATTTGCCCTTTAAGGAGATATATGTACCCTTAAATTTACGAACAAAGCAAGTATGGCTTTCTGAAGGCAACTTCAAGATCAGAATCACAAAATTGCTTACAGAGATTAGATTGTGTTTCCAAGTCCCTCTACGTTAGTATACTCTGAGATCACATTGTATCCATTACATAATCTCCATCAACCCATGATAGGCTCCTAAGTGATCATCCCGAATCTGACTGACCCGATGGATGAACTTTTCACAAAAAATTCGATGAGCTTTGATTCGGATTTTTCCCGGTCATTTTGTTTTGAACAGCCTGAGTCCATATACCCAAAGCTATGACATGTAGACCTGCATTTGAAAACAGTCGGATGTTTGGAGATTTGGATATTCGGTTCCCCCAAATTTTGTTGGGGTTTCCTGGTTCGGTTAGCATATATAGTTAGAAACATTTCTTAGAAAGCTTAGTTAAATGGCCACAGTTTCGCCTAAGGACTAAATTTCTTTCCTGTGGGTTCCATTGATAACCACAATCAAGTTTTCCTAAGGCGAGTTTCTTTCCTGTGGGTCTCCATTGATAACCAATATCTGTAATTTTCCCGTTGCTTTCCAAACCCGCTTGGTCTTGCACAAACTGTTATCAGACAGTCTGCCTTTTGGTTTCCAGATCTGCTTCCCTTTATTCAAGACGATTTTAACAGTGGAGGTAGCATTCACAGAATTCAAGATATTAACAACACACATTTCATGACTTACAGAGCTTAAACATTTGTTACAAGTTTTGCACACAGATTCAGAATTTGTAATTGTTTACTACAAGCTTAGAGCTAATGCTAAGCAATCAACCGATTCACTTTTGTCCAAAACTGGAACTTATTTGTCCTAAGGTTGTTTACTTCTACTTCCTTCTTATTCTCTTTCTTAGCGGCATGATCCTATTTTTCTTTGTATGGCTTCTAGTCTTTGATCCGCTTGCTTAAGTGGAATGTTTTACTCCTGTAGAGGGAAATCACAGGGGATATTAGTCTATTGAACTTTTTGGTGCACTTGTGTTCTTATGTGTGTTGCTAGAGGAAGTTACAGGTTTAAACTAAAAGTTAACTTGCCTTTTCCTTAGTACAAGGGGTAGATAGAAGCCTAGTTATCTCTTGCATTGAAATTTTTGGGCAAGTGCCAATCACATATTCTAAACATTCCTGAGATAGTTAGTGTATTGGCAAGCATAGTTAAGTTTATTATCCCGTGGTTTAATAACTCTAAGCTTCCTCTTACAATCTCACCTTAACTGTTTATACACTCTCTTTAGATGGGGCACTTATATAGTTTAAATGAGCACTCCTATTGTTCTTAAGGGGATGAGGGATGGGTTTAACGTCAATGGCATACATGCAAGGAGCAAGAACTTTTGGTTTGACATAGTAACTTGTGAAATCAAGAACTCTTTGCTCCGTTGTAATAGCTTTTAGACTCTCAATTTCATCTAACCTGGTTAGGATGTCTTTTAACTTGTGTGAGCACGCCGTAATCTTATTGGTGTCTACAATTCCTTTGTAATGTTGTTTGACCTGTTCTAGTTCTCTCTAAGCAATCATTTTGTTTCAAGAAGAGCCAGTGACATCTTTAGCATTTTAAAGGGCTCACAACTTCTGTCATTCATATTAGCGGATAGATCTTTCAAGTGTCATAATCACGTTGTCGTTTTTCTTGTATCTGATTGTTCAAGATTCTTGATCTTTTAAAACTGAGGTTTTAAATAGGAGCTTCCTGCACTATGTGTGATTTGTTATTATCAAAACTTTCTTGAAGATGTTGATACTTTAATTGCAAAGTTAGGCATTCTCTTTCAAGTTTTGAAATATGTTTTGACTCATCATGAACTTTAGACATGTCAGCTTCAAGATCTAGACACCGTGATTTTTCCACATCATACAGCAGTTGAGTCGATAAACAATTAACAATCAGATTCTCATTTATTTGAAGAGAAGATTTTTCTTTTTTCAATTTCAGGCACATTGCTTCGTCTACAGTATTCTTGTCCACTTCGTTATTCATTTGATCAAAAATTTCTTCCATTTCTTTAACTTCTTTAAAGAGGGCTGTTTGAACTCCAACAAAGTGTTCTTTAAGAGTTTTGAAAAAAAATGGAATAACTTCAGCGATGTGGTGGTCGGTAAATCTTTTTGTTTGCTCAAAACCTCTTTCCCCATCTGTAATACCTGTTGGGGTGATTCTAGTTTTCAAGTTTTGTCAAATTCCGTAAAAAGTTGTGTGAGTACATAAAGATTAATCTTCACCTGACTTTTAGTTGGAAGAATTCTAGGGACAAGCATGACAGAGTATTGGCGTGGATATACAACGGTCAATGCTGAAATTGGTTTTGGAGCTCAAGGTTTCTCAGCCTTTTTTCCTGTTGTTGTCATCTATGGACCAAAATTTTCTGTTCATGGGTAGGTCAAATTTCTTTGGGGAGTAAAGGTTGCAAGAAAGTTATCTTTCGAGTAATCGGGGGGGGGGGGGGGCAATCCTAACTTTGTTTTCCATACATAGAGGGCTTTGCATTTTCAACAGATTCTATTCCTAGTTATCTCGCTAACTAAGGTATCCTCTGAGTCATGTATGACAGTGGGTGTATTATGGTAGTGACAAGACATGACCATTTTACAAAGCAGCAGATTGAGCTTGCTTTGCACCAGCGAGACATACGGGATTTTTGTAGCCTATTGCTACCTTATGCTTTTCATCATAAAATGATTTTGGTTTACACAACATGTGAACTGTTTGAACAGACTGATCTTGTTTGTATAATCTATCTTTAATCTTATCTTTTAGCTTGTTTATGTCCAAAAATTTCCTTCAAGGACAAATTTGGCTTCCTTTTTTTTAAAATTCCATTTTTCATGAGTGTTACTTCTTTTGTCTTTGCTTATAATGTCAATGGTAGACAACTAAGGAGTATTTGTGCTGAATGAAGTTCAGATTTTAACGACGTTTCCTTTCTATTTCGGTCTGAGATAATTATTCTCATTTGTTCATCAATTTTTCGTTCTCTATCAATTAATTCAAACTTTGCCCGTTTTTCATACTCCGACCATTTCTATTATCTCGCAGTTCTGTGGTCTCTGTGTCTTTAACTACCATGTCTGGCTTATTTGCTAATTTTTTTTTTTTTTTTTTTTACTTTTTTAACTACCCGTTCATCATGTCATCGAGAATTGACACATAATGCATCATTCTCGCACAGAGATTTCATCTCTTTGAACAACATGATCTTCGTTGTTTCCATATAATGATTCATACGGAATAATATTACTATTATCGTATAGTCAGCATCGGTGAGTCAACAACATAGTTGTGTTGTTCATCGGTTTTGCATCTCGTGTTCTTCATCGATTATCATCTAAATGATTTACAAAGGTTCATGATCATGTTACCTCAGGAAGAGTATTTGAGTCATATATGATGTCACGGGCTTCATCGTAGATCTAGATCTTTCCGATGTTGAGACTTGTCATGAACCATGGTCTAGTGTGAGGGACCCTCGTCAAACAATCAGTGTCTGAATGAATCACATTATCAGCTTTCAAAATACATGTCCACATTGAGTGCCAAATCATTCTCGGGTGATCATCCAACATCATCATCAACGTGGTAACCTGTTCTCCGGCAAGAAAACATCGACTGTTCTTCATCCAGTTACTGCCAACTCTCCTTAGGCTTGCATTAGTCGCTTCTTGTTCCTTTGAAGTCGTCTGAATCTTTAAAGTCGCCTTTTGGCCTTGGACATTCTCGTGCTATGTGCCCTAGTCCATTACAGTTGTAGCACTTGATGGGTTTTGCTTGACCAGGATTAATAATGCCTCCTCTGTTCTGACTCCTACATTCCAGTCTTACCACCAGTTCCTTTGATTGTTTCTCTGAAATGGTCTTCCTTGATATTCGCATTGATCTTCCACGGACATCTTGAAACCATAAATTTCCCGTCTTGAACATAGCTTAGTTCCTTGCATGAGACGTCGCTCTAGTTGATTTGTTTGTTTGAGGAAGATGTGATTTGTACGATTGAGTGAGGAGGGCAAGTGAGTTGGATAAACTTTCAATCAATTTTTCTGTTGAAGAACTTCCTGAGTCCATTTGAAAGCTGTCAGAAGGATATGGTTCTGCTGAGGATTGAGGAGACTTGGATGATTGTGTTGGTTCATGCTGAATGAGACGTCCTGTTTACTAGATGCCAAAGGAATCATTATGTTGTGTCGACTGAAACCTTTCCATCATAATTCTGTTCTCTTTAGCATGCACATCATGTTGCTTTAAGTAGCATTACAACTGATCAAAGTTTGATCTTGCAAAACCTCTGTGAAGTTTGACGTCAGTTATGAATCTACTCCACTCAGGCGAAACATGTTCATGTTCACAAAACTTGAGTGTAAGCTACTTTCCTGGGCATATGGTATCTCCTGTGTTTCTCATGTCATTAATGAAGCTTGTAAACCTAACGTAGTATCCTTGAATGGTTTCTCCTTTGGATTTGACGGAAGTGTTCAAAAATCATCGTATAACTGAGTTTCCTGTTTTTTTTTTTCAATCCCTTTGTTAACTCAAGAACCTTCCAGAATTACTTCACGTTTTCCCATAAATGTCTTTGCGTCGTATAGTGATGATGAATTGAGTAGATGTCCTTTGGTAACCTTGAAGTAGGATATTGGTTGCAGAATGTCAGCTTTATACCTTTCTTTTTCTTCAGCTGAAAGGTCGTTAAAGGACTCTAGAACGTAATGGACCTTTGTTGAACTGCACATCTGTTACTCCAGCAATTAACATCTGAGACTGTTCCCATTTGATGAAAATGGCGTTTTTTTTTGCTTCTTTGATGGATCTTCATGATATTCTCTCCATTATCCTTTCTCTAGGACATACAGACGTATTCGTTGTTGACCAAGATCAAGTATGTTCTATCAAGGCAGTGGGGGGTGTATTTGTATCAGACCGGCCACACTGGATGTTTCTTGAATTACTAGACCATCTTGTATTATTATGATATAGATATGTTTTGATCGATCAATGGAATAGTGAGGGGACGTTTAAAGTTGGTGGGTTAACGTATTGTTATCTTGGTTCTAGTAGATATTAAGTTATCCAAGTTGGAAATATTTCAAATTTTAAGCAGTAGCTCAATCGCCGCTAGAGGCTTCCAAACCGCTGCAAAGAAATAAGGCAAACTCGCTGGTGGAAGTTTAAGGCAACTCGACGAACACAACTGTGCCAATGAACCGCGCGAAGAAGGAATACAAACGCCGCCTATATTTTAATCAAACCAACGTTGAGTTTACAAACCGACCAGAGTTTCCTTTTGATATTTGCCTAATTAAATATTCAACCGCTGTTAACCCTGTTAAATCCGCTGGTTATACAAACCAGCTGGTACATGCAACTCGCTGGTATGCAAACCGCTGGTAAGCAACTCGCTGCTTAGTAATAACTCGCCTCCTTGAGCAAACCTTGCCAACCTAAAGCAACCCGCCCGTTTTGTGTTAGAGGGTTTGGTAACCTACTAATAAATATTTATATTTCAGAAACCGCCATGAAGAATTATGGCAACTTCCACGAAGAACAACGACTTTTATACACAAAATCACCTATAAATCACTCTTTGAACGATTTTTTCTTGATTATTTTGCACATCATAATACCATAAGGTAATAGCTACTTGAAAAAACACACCAAAAACTTTATCACTACAAAACAACAAAATTCGTGTTGATCATAATAAAATGAGGTGAGCTTTCTATTGGTACACTTTTCGATCTAAAACAAGCAAAAAATCGCACATATCCACGAACTAATCCATCCCATAAGCTCTGATTCCCAATTGTGGTATATCCTATATATAACACTGGGGTCCAATCTTGGCTTTGGCTCAGTTTTAGGAGAGAGAAACACTTAACCAGTAGTTTTTTGTGCGTGAGTGAAAATGTGATTTATGAAAAGGAAATAATGACTGCTTACCTTTTCCAAAGTTGGAAGAGGCTTATAAAGTACTTACAAAAATACCGGGTATTAGTACCCCGAAAAAAATCTGAAAATCATTACTATTAACTATTAAACTACGAGCTATTATAAACAGTAAAATACACGGGGTGACCGAGGTCTTCTTCTCTACCAATATCTAACAATCTCTTAGATAGTAATGAATAATGCTTGCACCTAGTGGTGGAGGTTTGATCCATTACCAAGCATATGGTAATTTATATGCCATGACAGATAATGAGTGTTGATTTTCCGTTTCCCCCATTATGTTATAATTTATTTATACAAAACCGATGTGAAAGAGAAGAATCCCAAACACTTTTGTTGAGGTGCTCAGTATTTTACTTTCCGTGCCTTTTAATTACAAGGTTCTAGAAGGTTGTGTTGTAAATTACTTTAAAGAGTAGGTTTAAATGACTCACTATTGTTATTGTCTAGGTAGAAAAGTCTATTTCCTTGAGGACAAGCAAATCTCAAGTGTAGGGGTATTTGATGAGGTGCCATTTTATACACTTTTTCAGGGTTGTTTAACCCCCTTTATGCCCAAAATAGGCACTTAAGCGTTCATTTTCAGGTATTTAGCATTTGGAAGGCATTTGGAGGAAATACACGTGACTTGGGCTCATTTGGAGAAGAAACGGACAAGATTACGAACCAACACCAAGACTCCTCATGATTTAAAGTCTCAGAGCCTGGAGACGGCGTCACTGTTTATACACGACGCCATCACACTTCATCTAGTGACGGCGTCACAACATCTCTTGACGGCGTCAGCCCACACCGACTCAACTCAGATCTAGAAGATTCTACTTTATGACGGCGTCACGATTAAAACGCGACGCCATCACAGCGATATTCTTATAAATATAGACCCGAAATTAGGGTTTTGTGTGTGTAACTTTAGAGTACAAAAGGGGGACGAACCCTAGTTCGTTTGGCAGCTTATTAGGACGATTTTAGGGCTTCAAAACCCTATTGTACCTCCTTCAATTCATGTTTTAATCAAGTAATACTATCTTAATCATTCAATATGTCTTGTTGTTTGATTCTTTATTGTTCTTGCTTTATCTTTAACATGATTGGCTAAACTCCTTGTTGTATTCATTTATGATTGTATGAACCTAGAATGTAGATCTTAGTGGTGTTGCTTCTAGTGATGAATATGCATGTTAGGCTTTAGAAAACCAACTTTTGTCTGTATCTGCTGTTGATATGTCTAGGGAAACATGATTGTGTAGAAAGGATACCATCGGTAATAGTCTTCATACTACCTTACCCTTAATATGGTTGATCCACTTTTAATATATTTCAAATGCATTTAATATACTCTTAGGGGTCGGGTAATAGTCTTCATAGTACCTTACTTTGTGTTTTGCCTTAACGGAATATTAAATAGACGGCGAGTTCGTGTAATCTGTTCATGATTTAGGAATTAATTACATAGATCATCACAAGTGTGACAAAGCAACAACACTAGGAGAAGCAATCTAGGGAGTAATACATAATTAAATGAATACAATCTTTTTATTATATTGTTATCACCATTAGCGTAGTTTATTATTTAGTTTAATAGCTAAAACCAACCAAACCTCTCAAACATATGATTTTACTGTTTTCTTATAAATATAAAAATACAAAAATAATATTCTCTCAACCCCTATAATTCTATTAGACCGTGATCAAACCTTCCCAACCTATTCTCCTAGAGAACGATAACAACCCCCGAGTCTTGCCTATACTACTACTACAACGGTTAGGTACTCTGCCTAGGGAGTTGTAAAACTTCTTGTAGAAGTCCCTTACGACAACCGCAACAAGTTTTTGGCGCCGCTGCACGGGGAATAGTTAGGTTTTGATCATAGTTTAGCTTAGTTCTACTCGCTTGAATCCTTTCAAGTGAGAATTTAGTTTACGCATATTAGCTTTCTTATAGTCTATCTTTTCTTTGTGTTATTTGTTTCGTAACTCATTCTCGTCAACCACCATGGGAGACGAGAATCCTATTCGTACTCTTGGAGACTACTCCAAACCTAGCCACGAGGGCTACAGAAATACCATTAAGCTCCCCGTAGGGAACAACGTGGTACCTCTTCGATCCGACACTATCCGGTTGGTGCAAAATGGATGCTCATTCCACGGACTTCGGTCCAAGGATCCATACCAACACCTCAAGGATTTCCTAAAACTTGTGGATTCACTTGACCTTGACGGTGAAAACATGGAAGGAACGCGCGTGCGTTTATTTCAATTTTCCCTTCACGATCAAGCTAGCAATTGGATTGAACGCCTTCCAGCAGGATCCATCACCACATGGGAGGATCTTACTACTCGTTCCTTGCTTAATTCTTTCCACCGGGAAGGACCGCAAAGCTCCGAAATGATATCCTGATGTTCCAACAACGTCATGGAGAATCTCTCTCAAAAGCATGGACTCGTTTCAAGGACTTACTACAAAAAGTCCCTCATCATGGCATTGATCGTTGGCTTCAGATCCAAATTTTTTATGATCATGTCTCCTTTCATCTTAAACGCGAGATTGACCATGCCGCCGGTGGCAAACTCCATAATAAAATGCCGACGAATCCTGGGAAATCATTGAGAACCTCGCCCTCTACGACCATGAGGGTTGGAATGACAAAAGAATTTGTCAAACCGGTCAAGGCTATTTCTACACCTCAAAGCACCTCAAAAACACCTGACCGAAGACTTCTTGAGCTCGAAGACCAGATTAACTTCTTACTAAAGGGATCACGACCGACACCCAGACCGAGCTCAACACACATCCCTCAAGCTTATGCCAAAGCAGTCTACTCAAACCCTCGTTCTCAAAACCAAAATGAACCACCAAAGCAGAACCCCTTCACTTTTCGTGAACGTATCGGTCCAAATACCCAACCCCAAGCATTAGGAACCACTTTTGAGGCTTGAGTACGGGACTACATGGCAGCACACACCGAAAGAATGGAAAGATTTGAGAATCCCATTTTCAAGCAACGCAAAGAGATCAATGATAGAATGACTAAAATGTTCGGGCTGCTCAATGAACTCACAACCAGCAGAACCCCTAAGAAAGTATTGATAAGGGAAGAGGCTAAATTCCCCGTCACCAAGAACGTAAATTCTATCTCTCTCGCAAGAGGAGAAGAGGAGAGGAGTGACAAGATTGACGTAGCAACTGGCAACGACATTGAAAAACCTACCGGAACAGAAACGGGGATGCAAGCAAACGAAGCCGAAAAGAAGAATGAAGCTGGAAAAGAAGAAATGACCGAAGTACCCAGCTCTCAGGCCGTAGAATATTATTTGAAACATAGTATCAATAAGAAACTGATAGAGGGGCTTGTTGATAATCGTAGGTTCAACAACTCTTTATCGGGAGCACGAGTCAGAAAACTAAAAGGGAAGACATATAATTTATCATTTAGGGGGCCTGTTTATGAAGCAATTCTTAGAAAAAAGATAACAAGGAAAGAGGACATAAGAGGAAACTTTGAAATACCTTGTAACATAGGAGGCCTGAAACACATAAACGCCCTAGTTGACCAAGGATCCGACGTAAATGTCATGCCCCTCTCTACCAATATGAAACTAACCAACGAGAGGCCGACTAAGATGAACATTAGACTCTCACTAGCTAGCCACTCGTATATCTACCGTTTAGGAATAGATGAGGACATATTAGTTGAGGTCGCTGAACATGTGTACCCCGTGGACTTTGTGATTTTAGACATAAAGGAAGACGAAAGGAGGCCTTTCATCCTAGGAACACCATTCCTAACAACGTCCAAGGCCATGATTAAGTTTGACAAGGGAACCATAACTCTAAGATCTGGAAAGAGTAAGATAAGTTTCCATAGGATACCTGAGTCCCTCTGTAAGATCGAGAGAGGAGTTAAGAATGACATAGATCCAATAGTCCCCACTATGACTGTAAATAGATTAGTCCTTGAATAGGAAGAAAGGATAAAACTTCACCTAGAGAGGGAGATGAAATTCGACCAATGGAAGAGCAAAAATTTCAAAAGTAAGCATCATGCTCTTGTTAAAGTGGAAGGTGAAATGAACAATGAAGGAGAAGTCACGTAAGGACGTGTGACTTTGAGTCTAGCTATAAGACTCGTAAATAAAGAAAAGCGCTTTTTGGGAGGCAACCCAATATTTACTTTTCCCGCATATTAGGAGTGTCTTGTGTTTTAACTCTTTATTGTTTGTTTTACTATGTTTGAATTAGTTATAATCATGCTTTGTTTGTTTATAACTTCGTCTTATTTGCAATCAAAGGTATTTTGTAACAAAATAAGTGTAGGAGAAACATCTGGTTTTTAGAACCAAATTCAAACATTTGAAATAAATTGTTTAGATTAATTTGCGTCAGTTTTGAGTCATATGATTGAATTGTTAATTCTCAGGTTGTTATGCAACATTTTGTACAGGAAAATAACTTATAAGATTGAGTGCAGGAAATTTTTCATCAAAAACGAAAAATGAGTTTTCACAGAGTGTGGAGACGGCGTCACGATTTACACGCGACACCGTCACCGCGACACTTGTGATGGGGTCAAGATACTCCTGACGGCGTCAAACGCCCAGTTATAGGAAAACTCAAAAATTTTAAGTATTTTTGAAAATAAAACTTCTACAACACTTAAGAAAGTTGTAATTCTTTTATAAACCTGCAAAACCATGAGTTTAACAATTCTCTCATCCTATCTTTACTGCTTTATAGAGTCAACCCTAATTTTACACTGTATATTATTATATCGCACATTTTATGCTTGGTGTAGTTGTCTTTGTCTTTGATTACAGGTTATATTTGATGAGAAGAAGCTTGGAAGTTCTTAGGAAGTTTCATTGGACGATTATTGGAGGACGATTTAACCAGTTATCGCATGTTTCTTCTCCATTATTGAGCAAACCAGAGGAGTACTAGTTTCTTTTACTTGTTTTCTTTTCCCTTTATTCGTTTTTACAGGTAATTCTATAAAACATTGGGGACAATGTTCAACTTAAGTGTAGGGGGAAATAAGCCTTAGAAACTATTCCTTCATTTGCCATTTGCTTGTTCCTTAAAATGATGGGTAATATATCGAAACATAGCATAAAAAGGTAATTTTGACCCAAACTTAAAAAAATTTATGACACATACCGACAAAAACCAAGTATTAATAGCGTCTAATGGATAGGAATGTGTATGACTAGCACAAAAGCCCTCAGAATTCCACCCCAAAAATGCGAGGTTCGCCTTTAGATCTATAGGAATTCGGGTATCTATTATTGATACCCAAGATAGTTTATACCTTTAGATTTCTCGAGTTAAGGAGTGAGCAATCATGTGTATCTATTCCGTCGTTACGGATGTGTATATGTGGTTTTGTCGCCTTTTCTAGAGCATTGAGATCGGTATCAAATTATATGAGTGTATCGGTAGTATATTAAATTCTAGAACTTGTTCTTGTGATGCATTCTGAGACCGCATAGTGAGTATTAGGATTTGCTTGATAAGAGGCATTAGGATTAACCCATGTTTTAAACCTGTAACTGTTATTATGGTCACACCGATCATATAACTATCCCACACCCTTGCCATGCACTCATTTTTAGTGTAGTATACCCTTAGTACAACCCTTCGAGCCTGTCTTTTTCATAGTTCTAGTAATTTTTTAGTTAAGCCGGACTATTAATGAAGAGCATTGTCACCCTTAAACCAATCGTTACACCCAAATCGCCTTAGCCTACCTTGTATGTACTCACCTTTAGTACATTATTGTTTTAACCCAAGTTAATTATTTGAGTACACGATTGCTAAGTCCTTATCCTTGTAAATACAGTTTTGGGACGATTGAGATTCATGGTAGTATTTATTTCATGGAATAATGGGGAAGAAAAGTTAAATCAATACCCCCATATGTTTGTTAGATGATCTCCATGTTATTTTGATCTACCTCAAATCGGGTCATTAGCTAGATTGTAAATATCAAGTATGTAAAAGCTCAAGTGTAGAGGTACGTGTTATAAACCCCATGTTATGATGTATTATGTTTGAAAAAAATAGAAAAGAAAAAGAAAGAGATTGATGTAGAGTTGTGTAGAGTTTGTATATCTTCGTCTGAGTTCTTGGCTTAGCAACCAAACTAACGTGTATTCGTATAAATAATTAGCTAACCCTTCCACTCCAAATTCACCCAAAGCCACCCAAATGTATCCCATCCATTTCTGTTTCCATTATATGTTATCTTACACCTACACCCCACAACCCTTTAAAAGACCTCTTAGATAGTAATGAATAATGCTTGCGCCTAGCGGTGGAGGTCTGATCCTTTACCAAGCCTATGGTAATTTATATGCTATGATAGGTAATGAGTGTTGATTTTCTGTTTCCCTATTATGTTATAATTCATTATACACCCGAGAGAAAGAGAGAATCCTAAACACTTATGTGATGTGCTAGTATATACTTTCCGTGCTTTTAATTACGAGGTCTAAAAGGTTGTATTGTAAAATACTTTTAAAAAGTAGGTCATATGACCTTAATACTGTTATTGTCTAGGTAGAAAAGCCCATTTGCTTGAGGACACGCAAATCCCAAGTGTAGGGGTATTTGATGAGGTGTCAGTTTATACACTTTTTCGGGGTCATTTAACCCTTTAAATGTTGCATTTATTTGGAGAAGAAACGGACAAGATTACAAACCAACACCAAGACTCTTCATGATTTAAAGTCTCAGAGCCTGGAGACGGCGTCACCATTTATACACGACGCCGACACACTTCATCTAGTGACGGTGTCACAACATCTCTTGACGGCGTCAGCCTACACTGACTCAACTCGGATCTAGAAGATTCTACTTTATGACGGCGTCACGATTAAAACGCGACGCCATCAAAGCGATATTCTTATAAATATAGACCCGAAATTAGGGTTTTATGTGTGTAACTTTAGAGTAAAAAAGGGGGACGAACCCTAGTTCGTTTGGTAGCTTATTAGGACGATTTTAGGGCTTCAAAACCCTATTGTACCTCCTTCAATTCATGTTTTAATCAAGTAAGACTATCTTAATCATTCAATATGTCTTGTTGTTTGATTCTTTATTGTTCTTGCTTTATCTTTAACATGATTGGCTAAACTCCTTATTGTATTCATTTATGATTGTATGAAACCTAGAATGTAGATCTTAGTGGTGTTGCTTCTTGTGATGAATATGCATGTTAGGCTTTAGAAAACCAGCTTTTGTTTGTATCGCTGTTGATATGTCTAGGGAAACATGATTGTGTAGAAAGGATACCATCGGGTAACAGTCTTCATACTACCTTGCCCCTTATATGGTTGATCCACTTTTAATATATTTCAAATGCATTTAATATACTCTTGGGGGCCGGGTAATAGTCTTCATACTACCTTACTTTGTGTTTTGCCTCAACGGAATATTAAATAGACGGCGGGTTCGTGTAATCTGTTCATGACTTAGGAAATAATTACATAGATCATCACAAGTGTGACAAAGCAACAACACTAGGAGAAGCAATCTAGGGAGTAATACATGATTAAATGAATACAATCTTTTTATTATATTGTTATCACCATTAGCGCATGATTGATTTATCTCTTTGCTTTCTTTTATAACCAGCGAGGCCTAAAACCCTCCTTGTTATTTGCTTAGATTGTATGAAAGAACATTGTAGACCCTTTTACTGTTGCTTCTTGATTGATGATTGTGCGCGTTAGGTTCTAGAAAACCAGATTTTGTCTGTATCGCTATAGACATGTCTAGGGAAATGCGAGTGCATAGAAAGGATACCATCGGGTAACAGTCTTCATACTACCTTGCCCCTTTATATGGTTGATCTCTCTTAAGATATTTCACATGCATTTAATGTACTCTTAGGGGCCTTGTAATAGTCTTCATACTACCTTACTTGTGCGTTGCCCTAACGGAATATTAAATAGACGGTGGGTTCGTGTAATCCGTTCATGACCTAGGAAATACTTACACATATCATCACAAGTGTGACAAGGCAACAAGATTAGGAGAAGCAATCTGATAAGTAATGCATGATTACGTAAATACATTCAATTATTCTAAAGTTATCACCAGTAGATTAGATATAAATTAGTTTAGTTATTAGTTAAACTAACCAACCTTTTAAACCATATATTTACTCACTTTTATAAAATATAAAAATACAAAAATAATCTTCTCTCAACCCCTAGAATTCTGTTCGACCTTGATCAAGCCTTCCCAACCTATTCCCTTAGAGAACGATAACAACCCCCGAGTCTTGCCTATACTACTACTACAACGGTTAGGTACTATGCCTAGGGAGTTGTAAAACTTCTTGTAGAAGTCCCTTACGACAACCGTATCAATTGTTCATTCAACATGGTTCTACTCATTTCTTGTAGAGTGTGATTCTTATTTTCTACTACCCCATTTGATTGTGGAGTACGAGGAGCGGAAAAATTGTAAGAACCCCTATTTAAGTCACAATAATTTCCGAATTGTACTTCATTATCAAATTCTCAACCATGATCCGTTCTAATTGATACTATGGAACATCCTAATTTATTTTGAATCATTTTACTGAATATTTCGAACTCTTCGAAAGCTTCGGTTTTATTTCCAAAAAATCTAGTCCATGTATATTGAGGATAGTCATCTACAATTACTAAGGTATAACGATTTCCTCCATAACTCCGTATGGCGGAAGGACCAAATAAATCCATATGTAATAATTCTAAGCATATAGTTGTTGATACTACATTTTTGGCCTTGTGACTAGCATGAGCTTGCTTTCCAATTTTGCAAGCGTCACAAAAATGTCGGTCAAATTTAAGCTTAGGTGGATTTCTAACCAATTCCTTAGAAGCTAACGATTGAATTAATTGCATATTTGTGTGACCTAATCTCCTATGCCATAAGTTGGAGTTTTCGTCTAAGGTTGCAAGACATATTTTATCTTCCGGATTATTTCCTAGTTTCATCACATATAGCCTTTTTTTTCTAATTCCTCTACCTATGACCTTTTCGTCTTTGATTATTTCGCTGTCATGTTCGATAAATATTACTTTGCACTATTTATCACATATTTTAAAATTCTGTTAGATCGTGATCAAACCTTCCCAACCTATTCCCCTAGAGAACGATAACAACCCCCGAGTCTTGCCTATACTACTACTACAATGGTTAGGTACTCTGCCTAGGGAGTTGTAAAACTTCTTGTAGAAGTCCCTTACGACAATCACAACAATAACTTTTAAGCCCAGTTTACATAAACAGTGATATACACTATCTAGTTCATTATCGTCTATTGACGATAAATCATCTCTATAAAATTCGGTTTCGGAAAGTACCTCATTAGATGCTTGAGCCATAAGACACGTTTCATCTTTTGTCTTTTCTTCCTCATCTTCACCACTATCGCTCCAAGATCCTCCACCAGAAGCCTTTTGGTTTTTTTTTCTTGGTGGCTTCGAACATTCTCTGATGAGGTGATTTGGATCTTCGCATCTAAAACATTTTCTTTCGCTCTTTCCATTCTTGTCGTCTCTGTTTCTTTGAAACGACTTCTTTTCATCACGTGGTTGTCTTACGAATCTACCTCGTCTTTTGAAAAACTTTCTGAAGTCCCTCACGGCCATGGCGTACTCTTCGTCTTCACTCCCGTAAGTCAAACTTTCTTTATCACTAGATTCCTTTTTAGTCTTTAAAGCAAGAGATCTACTTTGTTCTCTTTTGCCTTTGACTATTTCAGAATCTTTCTTTATTATCACTTCATAAACTTTTAATTTACCGATAAGTTCGTCAAGTGATAGTGATGTCAAGTCCTTCGACTCTTCAATAGCCATGACCTTTGCTCGCCATTTAGGATGAAGTGCCCTAAGAAATTTTCTAACATAGTTCTTGCAAGAATAACCTTCATCAAATGCTTTTAGACTACTAAATAATAGCGTTAAATCTAGCAAAGGCATTATCTATCGATTCCTCTTCCAGAATCATGAATCGTTCATATTGTTGAACAAGAAGATCTATTTTGTTATCTTCCGAAATTGTGAATTGTTGATATTGTTGAACAAGAAGATCTATTTTGTTATCTTTGACTTGACTATTACCTTGGTAAGTGATTAACAAGGTTTCCCGAATTTCTTTTGCGGTTTTGCACATAAAAAATCTTTCGTATTCTTTACGTGGCAAAGCATTTAAATTACCATTTTGGTTTCATTATTTTTAGCAAGTCTCTTTTTAAGATCGTCACTTTATTTATCAAATGGAATAGTTTCATCTTTTTTAGTTTCAGGATTCTTTTTAGTAGGTGGAAAATCACCATAGATAATTATTAGCCAATAAATAAATAAGCACAATCCCGTTTGTGGGTAGAGTTTCTAGGTTATGTAACCTCTATATATTATGTCTCAATAAACATTATAACCAACGGCGTTTTCATTGTCCAACATGATATCAGAGCCAAACAAATAGATAACTTGGATAATAAGCAACATTGATTGAATGAGTTACAATAAAGATTATTATTGATTAAATGAGTTATATATGTGGGATAACATGTCTATTTATAATAAATTAATAACTTGGATAATAAGCAGCATCAAATACTAAACGTAATGGATCACAACCCCACACTTGGGCTTGGGCCAATAACCGAGTCACCTAACACTCCCATGTAGTTTGAACGGGAGTTTTCTGGACGACAAACTGAGATGAATGTTGAAAGTAGCTTCTTCTTTATTTTCTTTTTATTTATTTTTTGTTTGGATGGAGGCAGAGTTGTATTCAACGACAAAGTTGTTTATTGCTTGACAATTTCCTCCTTTTTTGTGACGTTTTTTATACGTCATGGCTTACTTTGCCTTTAAGTAAGAGCGCCACTTTTTTTCAACTAGTGTCCCCGACAACAATAATACCCAACGATAAAAACAAAATTTGTGAATGATATAAAAATTTAATTGATTGATTTCTCAACATACATACGGGCTTTATTTTGACGGCTAGGGTTTTGTGGGATAAAGTTTATGAGTTTGGTATGAAAAAAGAAAAGAAAAACTAATTAAACAAAAACAATAAAGCAAAAATAAATCAACGGGGATCCCTTCGGATCATCGGCTAGTATCTGATGATCGAAGGATAGGAAATTTTTGGTGGTGGGTTTACCTGAAGCTCTGATACCATGTAAGACAATAAAGATTATTATTTATTGAATGAGTTACATTTGCGGGATAGAATGTCTATTTATAATAAATAGATAACTTGGATAATAAACAACATCAAACCCTAAACGTAATGGATCACAAGCCCACACTCGGGCTTGGGCCAATATCCTAATCGCCTAACATAATAATGGATAATTAGGCCCAAGCCCGATTTGTGGTTTAGGGTATTTAGGATTTTACCATTATAAATAATGTTCAATAATAAAGTTATACCTACGGGGTTTTCATTATCTAACATGGTATCAAAGAGGATCTGATCCTCAGACCTAGGTAGCTACGTTGAGCCGCCTCCCTTAAACCACCCCGTTAAATCCTAGTTGTTACCTTTACTTAAACAGAAATAAAAGATAGCCTAATCCTAAATCTACAGGCAACCTTTATGTGGATCGTGATGAGGATGATGATAAGGTTAGAGGTCAAGGCTTTACTTTATTGTTTTTCTTCTTGTGGTACGACCACTATGGGTCTGCTTTGTTTTTTAAGGTAGTAAGGCATTTCTTGTATGATGGTAGCTTATATAGCTTGCTATTGTTGGTGATGTTTTGTTATTTTAAATGTTTCAGTTTACGTTTTTTTAAAAGACTTATGTTCTGTATTAAGAGAATACATTGGTTTATTCTCTGGTAGGATACTTTGGTTTATCCTCGTCCGGGATACTTTGGTTTATCTGTATGAAAAAAAGATACTTTGGGTTACCTACAAAAAGGGATACTTTGGGTTATCCCGTATAAGAAAAAGGATACTTTGGGTTATCCCATATGAAAAAAATACTTTGGTTTATCCAGGTTTATCAGTTCGTGACTTTCAAGTTTGAAAATTTGTTTGGCGGATTTCTTTAACAACTAATTGTGTTCGTGTGTGACGTTTCTGCTGCTACTTGTACCATATGAAGACTCCTTGTCGCAAATTAGTTTTTATTTAGCTTTGATGTTTCATGTTTTCTTTCCCAGTCTTGAGCTTTCGCGATTTCGCCGCTCGAACTGCGGAGGGGGTATTAGCAAATAAATAAATAAGCCCAAGCCCGTTTGTGGGTTTGGGCCCATTAAGGTTTCTAGGTTATGTAACATTTATATATTATGTCTCAATAAACATTATAACCAACAATTTTTTCCTTGTCCAACATGGTATTTATAATAAATAGATAACTTAGGGAAGTGATAATGAACCAAAAGATTACATTGTATTGCCTTGATCATAAAAGACTAAAACTACAGGAGTATAAATAGGCCTTGCTTAGCTTGAAGGTTAAGCTAGGTTAACTAATGGGCTAGGCCCTTATTACTAACTCTAACAACCCCCCTCAAGCTGGATTATAAATATTGATCATGCTCAGCTTGTTACAAATATAAAACCTAAAAAAACGATTAAAACCCAAAAACTATAAGCAAGAATCTTCCACGACACAATGATCCAAATCTTCAACAAACGCAAAACTAATCGATCTCACTTGGGATCGAACTAAAATACGAAGCAACCGAAAGGTCTCAACTAACACACAAATCCAGAAAGACCGAAGCAACCAGGAGGTCTCAACTAACCAGAATTTTTAAATGACAAAGCAACCTGTCAATACAGGTTTCAGCTAACCAAAAAAACCCAAAACGAAGCAACTTGAAGTGAGGTCTCAACTAACCAGAAAAACGAAGCAACATGTGGCAGTTCTCAACTAACCAAAATACGAAGCAACCAACTAGTCTCGACTAACTATAACTCAATTCGAGTCCAAAAACCCGAAAGAACATAACCAAAATCAAATGGTCTCACCGGGGACCAAACTCAAAACTCTCATTAACCAAAAATCAATATCACCGTATCGAACACTAACTCTTCAATATTGAAAATCCATAATCATAATCAGCAATCAACAATAATACCAACCTCAAAATTATTCATAACCAAAATCATCAGAGCGGGTCTGATCCTCAGACCTAGGTGGCTATGTTGAGCCGCCTCTACTAAACCACCTCGTCAAACCCTAGTCGTCACCCTTTAACCCTAATAAAAAAACCTAAATATACATGAAATCTCATTCAACCAAAACAAAAACAGGGATATTACAAGTTTGTGGAATTGTTTACTCCATAAGTCATCTTCTTGAGTTTTTGGGCTGAGGTGCACTATAATTCAATTTATTAGGAAGGATCAAGAGTTGCATTTATGCTATTTAAATTTAATTAAAAAAAGTTATGGTTTTGTTATTTTTTTAGTCGATCGTTGGTGTTGCTTTGTTACCAGTCTACTAAAGTCGATCGTTGGTACGGTTTTGTTACCAGTCGACTAAAGTCGGTCGTTGGTACGGTTTTGTTACCAGTCGACTAGTCGGTCGTTGGTACTCCTTTGTTACCAATCAACTAAAGTGGATCGTTGGTACTGTTTTGTTACCAGTTGACTAACGTTATGCGCTTTTATTATGTTAATGTTTTATTTTTTTTCTTTTCTAGTTTACTACTCCAGTTTGAGCTTTCGCGATTTCGCCGCTCGGACTGCGAGGGAGTATTAGTGGATAATTAGGCCCAAGCCCGGTTTATGTTTGTCACACCCCGTTAGCGGCGGAAACACAGGAATTTGACGAAATGATCAACACAAGATACAAAATAGAGAAATCTAAAATGCATAAATGATAAGTGTCATGATGACCATCAACCTCAATGAAATCTTGAGTGATGTCTTGGATCAAGAACACAGCACATAGTCACCAATTATTACAAACTTAAGCCCACGTAGGGGTCTATGAAATCTTATCTCAATCCTCAAAAAAGACCAAATCCAAAGCATACATCAGATGCAAGACTTTTCAAACAAGATTCCTACGGGATTCTCTAAAGTCTGCTACAAGCACCATACTCTAACGATCATTAACATCACATGAAAATGATACTCGAAAACGTCAACAGTAATGTTGGTGAGCTCGTGGGTTTTGACTCAAAACCTAGTCGTTGTGCCAATATTTTCAATCAGTTGGAAAATTGTGCTATATGACAGTGAATATATGCGAATCACCCATGACTTAGCATCCTCGCTAATCATGTACCCAGACCTAGCATCCCTGCCAGTCTGATCACCAGCGCGTACCAACGCTCTTAGGGTCGCAACCCCGATGACATACCACACCTAAGGCCTACCAGCTGGAGCGATTAGGGTGAAGAACCACACAGAAAGATCACACAGTAGCATACCAATGCATGTCATTCACATAGCAGTCATAAGCACATAGATTGTCCTAAAAACTAAATCACATTTTGCATAGTTCAGAAAAATAGTTCAAAATACATTTGAGTATCATTTTCCCCCATAGGAAAAGCAGTAAACAGTGGGGCTACAAGAACTCACCTCAAGCAACAGTCTCCAACAGCAAACTTAAATCACAAGCAACGCAATGACGTCCGCACACGACCTAGTCCAGTTAATGTCCCATTTTAAATCATTCAATTTCAAACAGTTTTCCCGGTTTTGATGCATAGAGGTTAGATGCGTTGTACGATTATTCTTAAACGTTTTAATGGGGTGATGGTTGACTACTTAACTCCAAAAATACCACATCAAAATCCATATCTTAGTACAATATACTTATACTTATACTATTTAGCAAAATAGATAAGTAATAGAAGTAAATATTTATAATAAATAATTATAAATATACTTCGATAAGTCCATTCGGTACACTTAGTTACCATAAATATATCGTTTATACTATACGAAATAGAACGTTAATGTTTACTAAACATTTTGGAAAAATTTTGAGAAAATTTATATTTTTTGTCTTTTAGTGAATTTATTAAAATAATAATATTTTATTATTAAAAATTAAAATTTACGTTTTAAGTAAAAATTCTAAGTATAGACTTTTTATAAAATTTCGGCATGACCCGTACGTTTATATGATGTTTTCCAAGGTTATCCAACCTTATTTTCAAACAAATTTCCTATTTCGACACTTTACGAACCAACTTCCCAAAAATCTCGTTTCATCACGTTTACCAAGATACTTTCTCAAAATGATCTTTCATATAGTTTCACAACTACTTTTCACTTCCCACAAGCTCGTCAAAACTCCCAAAATAACTAATTACGGCTTATTGGGCTTTAAGGCCCAATAAGGGACCATTACGCTTTTTATGTATCCAAAATACGTTCTAAGTCCAAACCAAGGCCCAATAGTGTATATAAGCTCAAACCAAATAGTAAATAAGTAATTCGGACCACAATAAGCAATCAATAATCCATGGCTTATTGGTTACTTATTGGGCCGTGGGCCCTTATGCTCAAAAATAAGTATATTAAGCTTAAAAATAAGCTAATAAGCTACGTAT
The DNA here is from genome assembly GCA_026074375.1 of Tanacetum coccineum. Taxonomy (NCBI): domain Eukaryota; kingdom Viridiplantae; phylum Streptophyta; class Magnoliopsida; order Asterales; family Asteraceae; genus Tanacetum; species Tanacetum coccineum. The sequence goes on along the minus strand of BQNB010002620.1, from coordinate 64,817 downwards.
CGCATTTGGTTATCACCATAAGCTATAATATTAGTCCACAAAATATGACATACTTGGATAATAACCAAAAATACCATTCTTGGTATTCCCTATGATGCCGTGGGTACATAAGCCCAAAATAAGCTATTCGAACCAATCAAATAAGCCACAATAAGCTATATACTAAATAAGCTACATAGTAAACATATGTTTTTCAACCATCACGACCAAAATATCAAAACTAATAAAACCTTATGTTTATTTCATTCCATTCGAACCAAAAACGCACCCTAGATACCCATTTGTAAACTTTTTGCTTTCGATTTTTAACGATTGGGCCGTACAACTAACATCTATGCATCACTAGCAACCCAAAAGTACAAGTTAAAAATAAATTTGAAAGACTTACAAAAATGGTCTTCAAAATAAATTTCGACGCGAACCGGACAACCCAAACGTTGTTTAAATGACTACCCGGACACTAGAATCAACCCAAAGTATCACCAATCTTCATGTTTTTTTATCAAAGTTTGAAAAATAATAGTGTTTGTGTGTGTGTGGGGGGTGGGGGTCGGACTAACCAAAGGGAGAGAGAGAGAGAGAGAGAATGTGTGTGCTTATTTTGAAAGCAAGAATGAGAAATGCATGTTTAGGATCCAAACAAATCATATGTACTCATGTTGGGGACACACATAGATAAAATTAAGCCACCCTTGTTCCCTTTATTTGTCTTGACAGGCCATGGCATCCAAAGCCCCGGGGTGTTATCATTTTCGTGTCGGGATCACTTAAAAGTTTATAAAACTCGATCGTAAAATATTTCCCAAAGTTACTTAGCATTTTTATTCACTTTAAAAAAAATTCCAATAACTTAGAGTATTTACTCGACATATTTCCATATTGGATCTCCTAAAAACTCATTTGGACATTAACGAACGTGTTGGGACTCATTTTTTAGCATTTCTCAAAAATTCACGGGTCAACCACCCGGAACTTACATAGCATATTAGTATCCTCCAATAAGGCTTATTATACACCATAAACCTTAAAACGCTTCATATCTCATGAATTCACCATCGTCTACACAATATAATATTCTAAATAACTAACAAACGTCAAATAGTCGAAGGACTAAATTAGAATATTCAAAACACAAAAAGGGCAGGGGTTACATTCTACCCCCCTTAAAAGAATTTCGTCCCCGAATCAACTACTATCAGCACTAAACAGATGCGGATACTTAATCTTCATGTGATCTTTACATTCCCACGTGAATTCAGGACCACGTTTCGAATTCCACCGAACCTTGACGATGGCAATTCTACTCCGCTTCAACTTCTTAAACTCTCGCTCCATGATTTCCACAGGTTCCTCCACAAATTTCAACTTATCATCAACTCAAATCTCATCTAAAGGAAGGGAAGCTTCCTCCCTCTCCTATAAATAGCCACCAAATCATCATTAGGTGGTTAAGGCTTTAACAAACTCTTATTTCCCTCCATTTTCTCTTTTGTTATAAAATTTAAAATTGAGAAAGACTTGCCTTCCTCTCTTAATTCTCTCTATTCTACAATGCTTAATATCGTGTGATTCAAGCTAATTTAAGACCTAACAGTTTCCTTGTTGAAGGTTTCGTAATTGCTGGTTTCGTAACTGAAGGTTTTGTAACTGAAGGTTTCGTAACGAAGGTTTCCTATTACAATTTGAGATTTCGTAAGACTTGGTTTCATAAACACGGGGTTTTGTAACATAGCTTTCCTAACTGAAGATTTCGTAATTTAGTTTTCATATTAGAAGGTTCCGTATCTCATTGGAAGAGGTTTTGTAACTGATGACATCAAATAACGTCTATTTTATAGCATCATTTATCCCATGTTATTAACCCATTTTGTATAGTTATTGCAAAGAATTGTTACTTAATCGTTTATATTTGAGAATTGTAGTAATTATGGAGTACTTGGTGAATATTAGCAAAAGGCGCGCATTCTAGAGATTAAATGAAGATATTTTGAAGATTACTATTCTGAAGACCAATACGGCGTATCCATCAAGGAAGATACGGCGTATCCGTGCCTGCACTCACTAAAGGTTGGATAAGGATGGGTAGAGTGGGGAGAAAAGGGGGTGGGGGAGAAGAGGATAAGAAAATGAGGAAGATAAACAGCGGCATTGGTTGTTGGATGAAGGATTAACAGGTTTATTGATAGATGAAGTTTTCAAAAGTGTTTTTCCACAAAGGGAATAAAGCTCAAAACGCCGTATCCAAAGAAGACCAATACGCCGTATTGGAAATATGGAATGAATATAATATTCTGGAAGATATCAAGCATGGTTCCTACTCTAAGAAATCTCTAATACGCCGTATCCAATCCTTGGATACGCTGTATCGAACCGACTTCCATACCTTATAAATAGAAAACTCAAAAACAAGTTTTAAGTGTGCTAAATCATATTATCGATACCTAAATCATAAAAGTTGATTTTCAAAGGAGAAAAAGAGCAGAAGAGGTCGATCAACGCTATCAATTCCATAGGAGACAACGTGTAATTCCATATACTTTAGTAATCGTTCAGTTTTTGGTATCATTCGTTAACTCGGTTAGTTTACCTTGGCTAAATAATTGCTTTATGTAATTTATTAATGATGTGTTAGAAGGCAAATACCTTTAGGTAGTTAGCCATTATATGAGATCTGAATGTTTGGTAAATTGTATTATCGCGATTTCTTAATTTAATCGTTGATGCTATAATTTTAATCAATTTATACTTGTTACGCGCTTTTTGTATGCGACCTATCATTCAACTAGATCCAAGTGATATTGACCAATAAATCAAGAGTCTGGATTATGCTCTCCATATTATAATTTTATACATCTAGAATCATAAGGATCACAAATATTGTCCAAAACTAACATCTGTGTCTAGGATAAACGCTTCAGGCTTAACTCAAGTTAATTGTGGAGTTGCAAAAGTTTATTGAAGTCGTGTTGATTATATAAGTGAACCGAGATAAAATCAACAATAAGGTTCTGATCCATTGGAATAGTTTTAGAAAAGTGGAAATACTAGTGTATAAATCACCATTAAGCGGTAAGTGGGTAAAGTCTCTATGAGCTAAGGTTTAACAAGATCACCAAATGCTTTAATCCCAAAAGATAGATTAATATCAGCAATTAAAGGATGCTTTATTCGGATAGCTTTAATTGTGACAGAATAAATGGGTCTAGTCTTAGGATGATGTTTAACGCTAAGTATAAGAATGATATGCCACATCGAGAGAAGAAATCATTGCACTTAATGAACCAAAACAACTTTCAATCGGATTAATAATGTTAATACAATTTTCTTATTTAAGGTTCGACATCTCTTTTATCTTTTGTTAATTAGCTTACATGGGTAAAAGTGCCTTGAATTGATTGTAGTCACCAACCAAACCGTGCCAGTTTCTCAGGCTGAAAACCCCCATTTTTCCCGTTAGAGTTAGAATTAGGACTAACATAGGTTTAGAATAAATAGAATTAACATAGATTAGATAACCAAGATATTAATTAAAATTGATATTTCACCTCAGCTTCAATGTTCGACACCCCACTTTCCACAAACAACTACCGATTGGGTACAGTGCCCGTAAAGTGTGTTTCGTTGGATTAAGGCGGCAAAATATAAATTTAAAACTTGAATTAATAAAATATACACCACACAACGACACATTAAGTTTTTGGCGCCATTGTCGGTGAGTGAAAATTAATCTTGATTTTTATTTGATATTTTGATTTTTAACATTAGATTAGATCTAACCCTTAGGAGTAGTGTAATTTAGATTACTGTATATTCTTGTATTTTCTGTAAATTTTGTATATTTGTCTTTAATTGTTTGCATGTATATATGTGTGTTTAATTGTTTGTGTATTTAATTGTTTTTCTTAATACATTGTTTTGGTCGATAGCTGAATACGGCGTATCCACTTGCATCTAATACGGCGTATCTAACTTTTTGTCCAATACAGCGTATTCATTCAAACTTGTTAATACGGCGTATCCACTCCTATTGAATACGGCGTATCGATCATCTGATAAAGTTCTTTTCTATTCTCGAACTTAAAGCCCGAATATTTTTTATACCTTTCTCTCGCTGGTTCTACTGATAATTTTCTGGATATTTTTCAGTAAGAATGACAAAGGTTATCAAAAGAGAGTTTGAGAAAATTAAGGATGTTAAGGTCGAAGATGTTTCGCTCACTTGCGATACACCACTTGAAGTTTTTAACAATGAAGTCAATCGATTAAGCGGAATGGATGATGATTTATTCACATATGAATTTGACGTTGCTAACATCCCATGTGACTTGAAAATGGATGATGATTCGGAGCATGAAGTTGATGATGACATGGGATATGATCCGTCTGATATTGCCTTTACTGAATGGTTGGGATCGAAGTTTTTCAACTATAAGACAATGGATCATTATACATGATGAAAAGCAACGCGTGGGTTCAGCGGAGATGAATGAAGTTAGCTACAGATGAAGAATCTTCTATTTGATGATAAGGATTAATTGCTGTAAGTCCTTTAGGATCGACACTAATTTATTTAATTTTGAAAGGACACTTTATGTGTAAGAGCATTCAAAGAATTTACTATCCTTTTCACGCAAAATCGATCCAGATCATACTTACTAAGGACATTGAGGGATTCAAGACCTATGAAATTACAAAAGAATAATTGGATCATGAATGGGAATCAAGGGGACTACCATGGGTCGATTAGAAGCATACTAATGCTGAGTTTGGACCAAGACCCACACTAGTTTAAACATACTGCAAGCCTTTTCAACTATAAGATTGGATTGTTCAAATGGTCAACAGTGTATTGGAAGGATAATGGATATTGTAATGGAGGAAACTTACCCGGAACTTACATTATTAGAAACCGACTCCATTATCAGAATTATGAATGGTACGAGGCTTTGGAAGATAGTGAACTTAAAGATGAGGCTTTAAGAAACAAAGCTATCATGGAAGGATTTATCAATGAAGGTGATGATGAGTCACGTTACGAACAAGAGAGACGATGGAACATATATACAAACTATGATGATGCTTATCAGATAAATCATGAGAAAGAAGAATTATGTGGAGTTCATGAGCTACCGGTGTGCAATATAAGGAGATATATGATGATTAAATATTTATTCAATAATGATGAAGAGTATGTTGCTGTAAAAGAAGACGAATACGATGATCTTACAATCACAAGAGAAGAGGCGTACCGAGCTTACCAAGAAATCTTTCGGAAAATATACGAAGGATGGATGGTGACTAGAGCCGAGTGAAGAGAAGCTGAAGACAAGTCTAACTTAAAGACTTTGCTGTAAACAAAAGTGCTTCCCGGCAGACAACCCGGATTGTTATTTAATTTTATTGAGTCTGTCTTCCCAGACATCAATACGGCGTATCCGCTCCATACCATACGGCGTATTGATTGTATGGACGTTATCAGTCTTTATTTTTTATTGCACTTTAAAAACATTATTGTCAGTTCTGGAATACGGCGTATTCATTAATTTGATACAGCATATCCACCAACAGACATCGTATTTAGTTTTTTTTAGTTTATTTGAAATTAACTATAAATGCCAAGATAGGAATGCAACCTGTTTTATTTTCCTGATTTTACACAAGACATCGTGAAAGAAATCGTACGAATTATTGGTGGAGTAATTTGACAAATCTGGAAGAATCTTGAAGTGTTGGATTCTGAAACCTCACAGACCGGCTGTTCAATCACACATCCTTGCTCATTAATACGCCAATTGGAGAATCTACCAGATCAAATATCAGGGAGTTTTCTCATTCTAAATCTTTTAATTCCTTATTTTAAGTGTTTTAATCATATACAACGAAGACGTTGTATAAATCAAGTGGGGAGGGGGGAATTAGAATGTATACTTGTCCTATTTTTCACATTAAAATGCTTAAATTATGCTCAAATTTAATTTTTTTTCAAGCATACTTTTGTAAAATTACTTGATACATAACCGCACATAATAACCCTTGTTAGATAGTGTGAGGATTTAGTCTATCCCATTCCAAATGTTTACCCAAATTCCATAAACTATGAGTGTGCCGGTGATGTAGTGGACTTTAGAACTTGGCTTGGTATATTACTCGAGACCACAATAATGAGTATTATCGATTTAATTGGAGTAACTTGTTTTACACATTGGTAGATATTTTAGGATACAACCCAAATCGCCTATCCATGTTGTTTATTAACTAACTACACCGGTTAGTTAACCTCCAGTTTAAACCTTTTTCCACTCTCATCTTTAGAGTGAAGATCCACTAAAAGAACCCGTAGAGCCAATCCTTTAGGAACTACACCAATTATTTGTTTCGTCAGACCCTTACTCCTTAACCTACCCTATTAGATTAAGTTTATTTTACAGTTGCTAGTTGCTTAAAGTGTAAAGTTTGTATTTCTCGAATCTTATGTCATTTTCTATCTTTAGTGCGGTTGGAAATATGCACATTACAAATGGTAATGTATATTATTGGCAAATATAACACCTCGTATTTTAGGTCATTGTACAATGTTATGTAATTCATAAGATATTTTTAGTATTGTACGCGTTTGCTCTTAAACCGTAAACGTTAAGTTAAATCGCGTAAGCTAAAAATTATCATTCAATGTAAACGGGCATTAAACGATTAAACGTTTACATCAAGCAAGTGTTAAATGATTATTATGAGGATAATTATCAACTTTGTTTATCTTATTTTTATTGGTTACGTAAAATGCTTACGTTTCGCGATAAAATGCGTTTCGGCATTCCCGGAAGCACCAAAACCTATCTACGCTTAAGCAAATACCTACGATTATACCCAATACATAAAATAATCAAAATATCATCATATAAATGTGTATGTGGCCGAATTTGAGGAGATAAGACAAAGCAAATATCAATTTGCAAGACACTTGCCCTAAATATCTAGATATTACAAATATCTAGGGAACCAAGTCTTACACCTTTGTAAGCACTTGACCACTTGCCCTAGGAACCTTCCTTGACTCCTTGGCTTAGTATATAAAGCATTAGCTAGCAAGTAAACACATACATAACCATTTCCAAGGTGTAAACAAAACACAATCTCTCCCATTTCCCTCTACATACCCCATGGCTCAAAACCACCAAGATACACAATCCATAGCTTGATTTTCTTTCACCATATTAGTGTTTATACATCATACTTAAGGTATTTCGTAGATAAAAATTGAATGGGTTTGGTTAATCTTTTGAAAGGATTTAACAAGATATTCAAGAGTAGGGTTTTGGTAGAAATTAGGGATTTTCACCTTCATATTTTCAAGCCAAGTTGTTAATCACAAGGTGGATTTATTATTCTAATTACTACTCATACTACAAACAAGGTTATTAAAAGATTAATCATTTCGAATAACTAAGATTTATTATTGTTCTATGCTCTATTTAGCTAAATACATTAGGATACTTTAGAATGATGTGAAAGGGATTTTTACCTTATGATCAAGTTTTGTGAACTATATTTACAGTGTTAAATGGATGCTATTATGATGTTAAATGGAATTTATAACTCTTGTACATACTTGTTAAGTATAAAAAATGAATATGTTACAAATTAGGGTTTTTCTTTATAAGTTGTGATTAAAAGTGAGGTAGAGGACTTGTTGGTCATGATACCATGGATAAAATTATGAACTAATGGACCTTATTTATAGTAATTACATAAGATTAAATAAGTATATTTAATGGAACTTATAAAAAGATGGTTAAGCTCAAAAGTTGTAAAAACAAGTTTTAAACACATTATTGCAAAATATTCAAAAGGGTCTATTTGAAGTCTGAATTTAACACATATGTTTTATGATTTTATAAGATACTACATGTCCCAAGGATCGTGAGCATGCAAAGAACTTGTAAAACCGATTTATAACGAAGAAGATACACTAGTTACGAGTTTACGACGCTAAATACTTTATAAAACAAATTTTAAAAAAAGTTACTATTCATGACAGAAACTTATACTTTGTAAACATCAATAATATGATAAAACTTTCAATTACGAGAACGTGTTCGAAAGAATCGCTAAAAACGGAGCTATAACGAATAAGATACGACATTTACGAGTTTTGCGTTAATTATTATATTCTGTAATGAACAGTAAAAACATTATTCACAACAGAATCTCAGAAACTTAAAAATGCAATATTATATCACTTCAACTTAATACGAAAAGCGTGGGGCGTAAGGAAAACGCAAGAACGGACTTAAAACTACAAAGTTATTCATTTTTGCAAAGGCGTAATTAAAAACGTATTTAACTTTATTAAATAAACGATTTTACTTAAACGATTAATGGTGATATAAGCTAGTACTATAAATAAATATGTTATTAGTTTATCAAAGTGCTATATTACTAGGGAATTTCATAATGAGGCTTCTTCGGATGGCGTATTGACGAGTTGTTGGATTTACGATTTAAAGTGTCCTAACTCCTCGTACGTCATGTCATGACCTCTTAATTATGATAGCCCGAACGATAGTACGATGATAACTATATAGGATTATATATGGTTGTTGTTAGACAACGTACTTGAATACTGATTCGACCTATATTAACTAGGTTGCCAATTCGGCCGTAGCGTGACGCTTTCCATGTGGATATTTTTATTTATCCACTTTACTCACTAAAGGTGAGTTCATAGCCCCATGTTTTACAATTATTAATTTACAAGTTTTTGGGGTGAGAAACATATGCATGTTTTACAAATTGGACGCAAGTGTACATTTTATCATGATTACGTTTTGCCTAAGTAGCTATAACCCACTATGCCCATGAATCATGAACTGTCAATTACTGAATTGTGAGCGCGAATGATTATAGATAGATCTATTTGGGATTGACCTCCCCGTTCGGGTGACTAGCTATCACTGGAAACGAACGTCATTATCATGTCGGAATTTGTATGTTACGTGAACATCATCACGGCAATGTAGGCAATATTTATAATATTGTATTCATTTATGTCGACTTTGTGTCATGAGCATAGAGATGTCTGCATCTGTTGCATTATCACGGGGAAAGTCTTGCGTTCCTACTTATACATTTACATAAACCTATAAAATTTACCAACTTTATGTTGAAATTTTAAATGCAATGTTTTTCAGGAGATCATTAGGGCACGGGGTGCAAAGGGATACATTGGTGGTTATGTTTTGGATGTCATGCATTAAAGATTTAGTCGCATTACATTTTGTATATCTGTTATGGGCTGGAAATATTTGTAATAATAAACAAGTAAACAAGTGAAGCCTCGAGCTTTTGTAATCATTTTGTAAAACCCAATGTATCGGTTTTTAAACGACTTTTAATTGTCGTTCAATATATATCTTGTTCTAGTGATCTGAGAAGTAACACGCCCCGGACCCTTATTCTGCTGCGACCCAATTTAGGGGTGTTATAGATTGGTATCAAGAGCCAAGGTTATAGAGAACCAGGTCAAATGTTTTTGCTGGACTATAACCGTTTTCAAACATTGCATTCATACAAAGGAGTTTTCACGGGACATACATACACTAATTGTGCATTAGTCGGTTAGGCTAGATGCATGCATGATTGATATTCATGATTGATATACATGTTATGATATAAATGTATATTACTATAAGAGTCCTATATTAAATACTAATATAAGTTATTATGGATTTTTAGATTCGGTTATGTCAGATTCGGAAGATTCCATGGTCACCTACACGGTAGTGTCCTGTCTATTTGAGGATGGGTCAGACATTGGTTCACCAGGAGCCGATGGACCACCCATTATGCCAGAGGACCCATATGCTTACATAATGGCTGCTTATCAGGTTCCACCATCGCCTGACTACATACCTGGCCCCGAGGAGCCGCAGTCACCTCCCCCACTGGACTTTGTTCCTGAGCCGATGTACCCTGAGTACATACCACAGGAGGATGAGATACTCCCGGCCGAGGAGCAGCCACTACCTGCTGCTGCCTCACCCACTGCAGATTCACCAGGATATGTTCCTGAGTCTGATCCGGAGGAGGACGATGAGGATCCCGAAGAGGATCCAGCTGACTACCCTGCTGATAGGGATGATGATGATGATGAGGATGAGGACGAGGATGAGGAGGAGGAGGAGGAGCACCCAGCTCTGGCCGACTCTGTCCCACCTGTACACCGTATGACCGCCAGGATATCTATCCGGGATGAGGACATCCATTTCACTTCCTTAGGGAAATAGTCGAGTGACTTCTGCCTTAACACCCTACCACCATCACTACTTACTCAAACTATCATTCCATTAACACAGATACCATCACCCACCATTACCTATACCATCACCACAGCAAACCATAGCCCTACTCATATTGAGATTCCCGAGAGTTGTTTACCGCTTCGGAAGAGGGTGCATTTTGCTTCTCCCACCCCTAGTCATGAGGTCGGGGAGAGTTCAGCAGCCGGTGCTGCTAGGCAGGACGGACCTGCCGTAGCTAGGGAAGACCCTTATTCCGTAGCAAGGGGAGACCTTTATGGATTGTGATATGGTACGATGCACTCCAGTACATCCGATGTCTAGGGAGTTAGACTATGGCATTACGGATACATGGGATGATCTGGTAGGAGCCATCGATGAGATTGCACCGACCACCCTAGAGGGGGTCAATCAGAGGGTTACCGATCTTTCTACCATTGTTGAGCAGGAGACTACCATCATGTATGGTATTATGGAGGATGCTCAAGATGACCGGTCTCAACTGAGAGGCCGAGTCAACTTGTTGTATAGGGATAGGCGGTTCTGTCATAGCAGTAAATGATACGAGAGAGGCTATAGCTGCCTGTAAGGCTTGGAGACTATCCTGGATGCTAGCGACTATGAATGTTCAGATGTTATGTCATTACGTACTACGGTAGTGGCGCAGAGTGCATTGATTTCAGAGTTACAGTCATCAGATCACAGGAGACAAAGGGTGATTTAAGTTATTGGCATCAGACCACAAGAGACAGGTTCAGTTGACTAAGACATTGAGGTTGCTGAAAGGACTACAGACATAGATGGTCGAGTTTCAGAGGCAGCATGGACCCGCAAAAGGTCCGGCACAGCCTGATGCACCAGGAGAGGCTGGTAGCAGCTCCTAGATTTGGTTATGTTGTAGCTATGCTATGCTCTGTTAAGTATTTGGGTTTTCCCAGCTAGCAGACTGTATAGATCTTTTGTTTTGTTTAGCTACCCAGTATAGGTCTTTTGTTCAGGTATTATCTACCTTGTACAGCATACTAAGTGTTACGGGTATATCCCGGCTAGTATGGCTTTAGGTTGTTTCTTTTGTCTTGTAACCTAAGTGTAGTAATCATTTTGTATCTGAACCGAACATGTATGTTTTTCCAAGTTATATATGAAATGGACGGATTACGTTATCTATGAAATCGAATTTATTATAAATGAATGTCGATTTGGTTATACCACGAATAATTTCAATAAAAGTTGTACATTTCACTGTGTAATGTGTATATGTTATGTCATAGTTATGATTTTATGAAATCTAATGGGTATTATGTTTTCTTGTAATTTAAAGAAAATGGAACCAAAGAGAAGACCACAAGGTTAAACCTAAGTACAACACCAACACCAGTCACAGAATCATTACCATACTTACTGTCACCAACGCCCAAATTCAGGCAATGATTAACGAAGGCATTACTGCTGCACTGGCAGCACGTGATGCAACCCGGAATGGCAATGATAGCCATACTTCAGGAACGGGTGTCAGAAGGCCTGTACAGGTTGCTCGTAAATGCACCTACCCGAACTTCCTAAAATGCCAACCCTTGAACTTCAAGGGTACTGAGGGAGTTGTCGGACTCACTCAGTGGTTCGAAAAGATGGAATCTATTTACAGCATAAGCAACTGTACAGTAGCATGCTAGGTCAAATTTGCTACGTGCACCCTGCAAGGAAATGCTCTTACATGGTGGAACTCCTATGTTAAGACCACTACTCCTGAAGCTGCCCATGCAATGCCATGGAGGACACTAAAAAAGATGATGATAGACAAATACTGCCCAAGGGGCGAAATTAAGAAACTGGAGTTCAAAATGTGGAATTTGAAGGTGAAGGGTACCGATGTGGTAACCTATAGCCAACGTTTCCAAGAACTGGCACTAATGTGCGATCGGATGTTTCTGGAAGAAATAGACAAAGTTGAGAGATATGTCAGTGGCTTGCCCGACACGATCCATGGTAGTGTGATGGCAACTAAGCAAAAAACTATGCAGGATGCCATTGAGTTCACCACTGAACTCATGGACAAGAAGATCAACACTTAGGCTGAACGTCAGGCTGACAACAAAAGAAAGTCTGATGACACTACCAGGAACAACCAAAATCAGCAACCAAACAAGAGACAAAACACTAGAAGAGCTTATACCCACTGGAAAATGGTGACAGGAGGGACCCAAACGGAGGGCTAGACCTCTATGTGTCCTATTATGTAACTATCACCATGATGGGCCATTGTGCGCCAAATGCCACAAGTGCAACCGATTTGGTCATGTATCTCATGACTGTAGGAGTCACCCAAATGTTAACACTGGGGCTAATCAGAGGGCTTGTTTTGAATGTGGTGCTCAAGGGCATTTCAAGAAGGATTGCTGATAAGTGCTTAATTACACATATCTTTTACCTCTAAAAACGAGCTTAAATGACCAAAAACAGACAAAAACTGCCAAATATATGTTTGTTTTGCATTTGTATTGTGCAGGAAGTGGATATCAACAAAAAGACAGAAAACCAAGCCAAAATGACAAAACTGAGCATGGAATGGAAAAGACTGTGCAAAATCAAGGCCAAAGTCCAGAAATGTCAAAGTCAGAGTCAATATTGAAGAATCAGCAGTCAAACCGAGAGCACGGACTGAAGAATACTTACTTGGAATGAATCTTAACCCATCTGATGGCGGAAAGCCCAACAGTATAATTATGAAGACTGTGAAGACCAATATGGGCCCTCAATCAAATTTCAACAGCCCTTTGTGTGCAATGACAAAGACTGTGAAAGGACTTTGAAGGGCCTCAATTCTAGCCCAGTTAACAGCCCAATCTCAGCCATTGAACACTATAAAACCCACTCCATAACCTTATTGGGCTTGAAAAAGCCCAATAACCAACCCTGTACCTTATTGGGCCTTAAAAAGCCCAATAACATAAGTCTAAACCTTATTGGGCCCAAAACCAAATCAATTGGGCCCAATACAAAACCCAAGCCCAACAAAAGCCCAAAATCCTTTTTTATAAAACTTTAGGGGCTATATAAATTGCCCAAGTATTGAAAGTTGTTTTATAAAAAGAAAAATAGAAAAATTAAAAACACAAGGCTTCTGAATTGCAATTTTCCAAACAAATCCTTTTAGTTATTAAAACGCACGGGGAACAGTTTTGCATTCCCCTAAACTTCTTTGTTTTCTTTTCATAAAAAGACGGGCATTTTGTGCCACTTTCAAACTTTGTTATAACTAAAATCGGCTTAAAAAGAAATGGAAAGAGAGAAAGAGTTGAGGGGGCATTTGTGCCTCTTCCCCATTCTTCGCGTTTAAACCCTGCAACCCACCCCCCGTACCCGCCAAAAACCATACAGCCTTTCCCCACGTTTTCCTTGCAATACCACTCACCCAGTTACCTTTTCCAGCTTTACCCCTCACCTCTTCCACCTGTACCCTTGCCCCTATAACTTCTCCCTGGCCACATACACTCAACCCCCGAAAACCCTCATCCATGGGTGAGAATGCTAGAAAGGAAACCAGCTAGGATTGCTGGGATTGCTTCCTACTCTCACAACAAACACAGCCCAAGAGCTTTGAGCTTCTATAAAAGAAAAGAAAAGCAAGCCGAAAACACACCCTTTTTTTTATGTTTTAGTTTAAATTTAATTTTAAGTCTTTCTTTTAGGCATTGTTGTACCTCAGCTCTATAATTTAAAAGTTATGTTGTAATTCGTTTTATTTTAATGAAAGTTTAAAAGTTTTTACTTTGAAAAATTGCTATTACCACTGTCGCATTTTCAAGTTTTATATAAGCTCTAATTCTGTCTATTTTATATCAAAATGTGTTAAAGTTGTTAAAACCTTACTAGTGATCACCTTTTCTCAGCCTTCCCTTCATTAAAATTCATTTAAAAACGTTTTTTATAAATTAAAGAGGTGTTTGGCATTACTGTTAAAATGGGTAATATTGGGTGTGACATGGGTTGGGAACACTTAGCCAGACTTGGCTGAGTGTATGGTGTTTAATTAAACTGATTTTACATAAATTATTGGTCTTAAGCTCAGTTTTTACATTTTCAAATTCCCTTTTCAAATCTGTCAAGTCAAAAAAAAGCTTGTTCATAAGCTTTTTGGTTTAAGCCATCTTATGTAGCTTTTATAGCTTTGTTTCTAGTCCAAATTTGAGTGTCTAAAGTCCTTTTAAAGCCTTGTTTCACTTTGACCTTTTAAAGTCAAAACTGCCAATTTTTTAGTCTCCACTTTATTTGAAAACCCTTAATTTTAAGCTTAATTACCAGCAGGAAAATGTCCACCATACTAAACCATATTTTGAAAATAAGCTTATTTACCACCCTTGTAATTCTGTTTGGGCTTGGTTTTGGGTAAAAAGCCATTGTGTGCTTATTAATATAAGCCAAAAATGCCCTTAAGCTTACTGCATAACCTCCCCTGGTGCTGAGCACCAGGGTTAAGCCCCTTTTTTCTAGCTTATTTTAAATATAGCCATAGAATTTTATTGTTTCTTAATATAGATTATAGGTATCATTATTAGGTTTAGCAGCTTATTTCAACTAGTTAGCTTATTTAAATAGCTTAATATAGCCTTAAAGTCCACCTTTTTTGCTTTTTTTTTATAAAACTGTTAGTGTAGCTTATTTCATTTCCAGCTTATTTTAGGGCTTATTTTAGGTAACCATAGCTTATTTAGGACTCCCTTAGGCCTAGTAGCTTATTTCTTTAGTTTCCAGCTTATCTTGTGAGCTTAAACTCAGAAAAGTAAAGAAAAATAAGCCAATAAGCTTATTAAGTCTGTCAGTCCAAAAGCTTACTTTTCTGGCTTATTTAGTTAATTTCAGCACTTAGTGCTTTTAGGAAAAATGCTCTCCTAAAGCCCCTGAACAAGTTTGCTTCTTTGGCTTTTGGCTAATAAGCTTCTTGGACCCACCTTGATAATCGGGGTCCAACTCAGGGACCATTTATGTAATTTTCTAATTTATGGTTGCCTTTGTTAGTTCTTATAGTTAGTAGCCTTTTACTTCGTTAGTCCTTGTGTCATTCCACAATTAGTCCTTTAGTTATAACAGCAGTTAGTTTTAGGTTTATTAATTAATTAAATTAGGTTTAAATTTAATAAGTTTAATTACTTTTTATTAAATCAGTAACTTTTGGGCATTTTTATATTTTTAGAATTGTTAATTTTTTCTTTATTTAATTTTATTTTTTTTAGAATTTTTATAACTTTTATTTTTTGTCTTTTTCTATTTTCTTAGTTTTAATTAGTTTTTAATCTTTAAAAAATCATAAAAAATCTAAAAATTAATAAAAAAATATTTTTCTTTTTTACAAAATTTTCTTTTGTCATTTAGTGTCTAGGAAAAATATAAAATTTAGTGTAGGCTTAATTTTTCTTAAATTTCAGTTTTAGACCCGTTTTTACCGGTGCATTTTAACCGTTTCTTTTTCGTTTTTAACATCAAACTACTCCGTTTTTTGTTCTAGTTTTCTTTATTTTTTCCAAGTTTAAGTTAATTAGAATTTTAAAATTTTGATTTTTAATTTAATTTAGCATTTATTTTCTTAATTTTTAGTATTTAGGGTTCCCGATACCTGATTTTGTTCCCCGTATTTTAGTATAAATTTAATTTTAGGATTTCCTTATACCTAATTTTGTTTCCCGTAGTATTTAAGATCCCCATTTCCTATACTTGTTTCCCGTAGATTAAATTAAGTTTTATTTAATTAATTTTAGTTATAATTATATCAGTGTTTCCATCATTCAATTTCTCATCAAACCAGGATAAATTTCAATTGCAGCCTCGTTGGGACATACGACCCGGGAATATCTCTTCCGGAATCTTTTTATTATTGATTTGATTCTTATATATTTTTATAATATCCGCGTCAACGAATCACCTACTATGGGCACATTACTAGCAAAACGCTGGCTAATTCGGTGACTTAACAGAGTCCATGATGATAAATCATCATAACTTCTGGAACAACCAATGATGAATCCCCTGGTCTCCACAAGTCCACTTTCCTTGAATGCCGATAAGTGTTTTCATTGGCTTTCCTCCCTATCTTGTGATTTCGTAAGGTCTTTGTAACAGACACAGCTTTTCCCTGGATGCATATCTCTAGTGAACGCCTCTCTCAACCTTCACCATTCATCTATGCTATTGGGGGAAGGCTCTCGAACCATCCCCTGGCTGATCCGTCCAGTTTTTCGAAACATTCGACACATACCGGCAATGGCCATTCCCGCAATTCCGCATCCCCACAAAACGATTCCAAATGGTCTGGCCGATCAGTGGAACCCTGTACAATGCGATGTGTGGTTGGCATGCTGATAATTCTGGACCGGAGAATTCGATTATTCTCCGCGTGAAGGGCGTCTTTAACGTTTCTTTGAAAGGCTTACTTAGATCTTCATCACCAATCTCCTTTCCCTTCCAACAATGCGATCTTCATTTGGTTCTTGGTGAAACGGGGGGAGTGTCTTCTATCTCGAAGTTCAGCCGTAATCGGGTTAGCTTTGTTTCGCTTGTTGTCATCTTTGATTATAGACTTCATGCGGATATGTCCTTCGATTGGTTTCTTTTGTTAGAGGGGAGTTCCTTCTCGAACCGTCGTGCCCCTCCGGAGCTTCCACCTCTTGTTGGACTATCCATTCTGGTAGATAAGATCTAGACGTCTCACGGATGCGCCATTTTGTTTAAGTAAATTTACCCGTTCTAAGAGGAAATAGGAGAGTTCTCAAACGCTTCTAGACAAGTAATCCACCTAAGTATCTAGAAAGTAATACAGAAACCCTTAGCTCCTCGCCCCGATTGAGTTGACCCAAGGACCAAGCTCGTCGTGAAAGTAAAGTACATTTGTAAAGCCGAAGGGCTAATGAGTAATAAATGTGTGTGTTTGGTGTAATCAGTGCCCCTTCAACGTATAAATGCTTGGTATTTATACTACTTGAAAGTACATGTTTTGGGAATACCTGTTCTGAACCTTGGAATGAAGGAGACACAATATGCCTAGCCTTTGCCTTCGGTAGTCGGTAACACCTTAGAGACAATCGCTCCTTAATTCCCGGGATAGTGATGTTGCACAGTAACTTGTAATTATCCAACTGTTTGAAGATTTGTTCCTTCTTTATCGAGTCCTAATGTTTTTCCTCCTTTCGGGATGATTTAGTACACGCCCGTCCGTACCCGATGAACCCGTCCGGAATAAGGGCCCCGCCCGGTATATACGCGGACAAAAAAGTGCAACTAATTTATCTAAGAACATACAATAATAAAAATGTTCATATTCGAGTGTCGTGAATAACCGAATAAAAGAACATGTATCTTATACCCAGTATAATTATAATTAAAAAAAAAAATCAAGATTAATTTAAGATATCGACGATCTTTCAACATGTTCATTTCTATTTAAACAAATTCAAATGATGAGTTCCGTGAAGGCAGCATAATGAAAACAACGTATTATATCGGTAATGGCTCCCTTCATTGGGTTATGCCAGAGACGAAAACGCGCGTGGAAGAGCGGTGCAGAGGTTGGAGTTAGATTAGTGAGACGTAGCGGGCGTGGATGTGAGATTAATATTGGACGGTTGTTTCATGTTATTTAGCTATACAAGAGAGGTGCGAGACTATCACTAACACAGAGCCACACATTGTCGAGTACGGCGCATCATTGCTAAAAAAAAAAACCCCCAATCCACATCGAATGCAGTACTGGTTCAAGCCGGGTCCCGTGTTTTCTTTTATCATAGATGTGGGAGATATTTTTTAAGCATGATTGCCCGCGTGGGGGGGGTTGATGCGGGGCGTTAAAAAAAAAATTTTTGTGCGACTTGTAATTTGTTTCGGTCTCATGTAATAGTTTTTTTATATATGGGCTTTATGTGTTGGGGCCGTCATGTCGTGGGTAATTTTTTTATCTGAAATAAATCTATATATTTTTTTTTTTATCTATTTTGTGCTGAGCAAATTTTTTTAATATTTTTTATTTTGTGCGGGTTTATTTTTTTCGTCTCATGTTAAAAGTTTTTTTTTATGGACTTATGTTTTTGGGGCGGGCGTAATGTCCCGTGTATTATTTTTTATCTATTAAAATCTATAAATATTTCTTTTCCTATTTTGTGCTGAACAATTTTTTTTAGCGAGTTTATTTTTTTCGGTCTCATGTTTAATTGTTTTTGTTATATGAGTTTATATTTTGGGTCCTCATGGCCGAATAATTTTTGATCTGAAAAAAATCAGTAATTTTGTAAAAAAATTTCTATTTTATCCGAGCAATTTTTTTTTTAATTGCCTACTGAAAAAAAAGTCAAATGTTCCGGCCCAAAGTGAGAGCCCAATGGACCGTTACTGTATGGCTACTGCAGCAAGCATGGTTCAAAATAGAGTAGTTTTAACCCAAATTAGTAGTAATAATATAATGAAATGTGATTAGTTCGACGATAAATCTAGCGTTGAAATCAAACCAAGGTCAAATATACAAGTCAAAGGACATAATGTGTTTAAGAAAGCGAAAACATGTGTTTAAAAAGTGAAACGCGAGGATGAAAACATCAACAATATACATTATTAGTATCAATACCCCGTGTTTATTATCTTGTTTTATATGAATCCGGTGCTTATTCCTTCATATTTTCATATTCGGTTTAATCAAGGTACAGTGGAATTAAAAGATGCGAAAAGAAACCAAAATACACAAATTACATGGAATCTTGCATCAGGAGAATTTACGGCCTAATTGACTCTTTCAGATTTACATCGTAGACAAAACGAAGAACACAAGATTTTAACAAGTCTGGATGCAAGATGATAGCGGTGTAGATGGGAACCAAGATATTTACAAGACAGTTGACCTCAATTTATCAATACAGTTAAGGCCCCGTGTTTTATAAAAAGGAAAAAAAGCCCCCCCGGGGATTTAGTGACGACATAATGAGCCAGATTTAATTACGTCGTAGTCAAGTCAAATTATGAAAAGTCCATGATCAGAGTTTAGTTCTGACCGTAAGTAAAAAAAAAAAGCTTCGTGTTGGTGTTAGGCCTTAACAAGTACCTTGTACGCAAGCTGTGACAAACTACTCGACCTAAACACAAGCAATTCTTGTGAAGTTTATATATATCACAAGGACTAGAAGTTTTACAACTAGAACGGCCAGGGACAAAGACGGCAATCCTTATTAACTTAACGAACTTTATAAACGACAAGGACTTGAATTTTTACGTCAAGAACGATGAAGGGCTAAACACGGACAAATATATGAAGCTTACCACATTAGCTAAGTAAGATAATAATGCCCAAGGACTGAAAGTTTTACGTCAAAAACAAGCATAAGCTAAAGACAAGCAAGTCATAAGAAGTTTCAAATGTTAAATACGTACGCCATAATGTAACAAGTAACACTGTAACTTTCGCGTAACAAGTTAGGTCGTAACTCACTCCGAGCCAATAAATACCATTCAGTTTCGATTATAATTTTTTGCTTAGGGTTTCGCTGATCGTATCTAGGGTGTATACTGTATCTGATCGATCTGTTCTTTCTTAAGATATCATAAGGTATTATATATACTCCTCGTTGCTTCGGGATTTGTTATTTGTTGCTGGTGTCTCTTGGAATCGTGCTTATTTAATCTACATACTTCCTGGTCTTTGTGGGTCGTCATGTACATGATTGGTTTTTTGTGATTAAGAAATTGGTGGTATAAGGTAAATGTGATACAGATGCAACGTGGTTTTTTGAGTCAAAAGGAGGGTAGAGGAGGGAGAGGTGTAAAGGAAAAACAACATAGCTCGGCTAAGGATACTACACAGGTTACAGGTGAGATGCCCTCTGTTACAGATGGCCCTGTTTTGAGTAGGTCGTGTGGTCATACGGTTGATGAGAATGTTGGGCAGACACCAGTACAATAAGCTAAAAAGACTTAAATATAAGCTGAAAAACTCAAAAACTAAAAACTAGATGCCTCAAGGGCTTACACGAATCCTATTTATAGAAAAACCAATGTCTTGGGTCTCTTCTTTGTGTGCTACTTCTGTGAGAGGATTGAGAGGTTGTGTTTCTTGTGTGAGTGACTTCAAGTTTTCATCATAGCCATCCAAAATGCTTGTTCACCAAGTAGAGAAATCTGAGCCCTTAATTTTTGTCTCTGTCCCATCAACGAATGAGGTTATAGGGGATTGCCAAGGTGGAATTGGCTTCTTGTGAGTGGGGTTGAGGTTTGAGAGTGATGGGTTTGTTTGATGGTGCAGAGGTCGAGGTGAGAACGATGGATGAATAGTAGCTTGGCGGGAAATTTGTTTTGGGATACAGGGTAACGGTTGTTTGTTCTGAAATTGATAAGTTGTTGCATCGTTAGTCCTTTTGGACTAACAATGTTAGTCCTTGAGGACTAACGATGTAAGGTGTTAGGGACTTGTGGTGTAAATGGGTTAAGGGTGTATGGTTTGGGCTTTTGTTTGGGCCGGTTTAAGGTTTTAATGGACTTAGGGTTTTAAGGCTTTTTAAAACTTATAAGTTTTATAAATCAAGGCTTAATGGGCTGACCCGGCCCATTAAATGGGTACGGGTTGGCCCATTTAAGATTTCTTCGGATTCGGCTTCGTCTTT
This sequence comes from Tanacetum coccineum, assembly GCA_026074375.1. Classification (NCBI taxonomy): domain Eukaryota; kingdom Viridiplantae; phylum Streptophyta; class Magnoliopsida; order Asterales; family Asteraceae; genus Tanacetum; species Tanacetum coccineum. The sequence goes on along the minus strand of BQNB010002620.1, from coordinate 43,894 downwards.
GACTTTGACTTTTTGACTTTGACTTTTTGCCTTTGACTTTGACTTTTTACGCTCTTTCCAATCCCGTGCTCGGTTTTGTCCGTTTTGGCTTGATTTTTGTCCTTTAGTGAATATCCGTTTCCTGCACAATCATAAATCACAAAACACACAAATATAATGTATTTTTGGTTTATTTTGGTCATTTTAGGCACGTTTTTATAGGTAAAACGTATGTGTAATTAAACACATACCACACGTCGCTTATACCAATTTCTGACACTATGCTAAATGTCGAGTCCTAATATTAGCTAGAACCAATCTACCACTTAACTAATGTATTTTAAGGACTAAAATACTAACCGAAGCACAATCAACATATCCGAATTTATACACTATTCGGATCTACACAACTGCACAAGATTGAGAATATAGAAGTTGAATCTAGAAGAAGATAAGAGAAATGACTAATCTACAACACTTCGTTTCTTGGCGAATACGAGTGTTCTTCTCTTGCACTTAATAGAAGGAGGAAGAAGAAGAGATTGGATCAATTGAAATAAGATTAAGTAAGTTGGTGATCAAAGATTTTAGAGAGAAGTAGAAGAATTTAGAGAGAGAAAGAAAACTGAAAACTGTGTGTCAAGAGGTCTGAATTCTGCTAGAGAATAGTTTAGTATTTATAGGCAAGAAGAAATAACGTCCACTGGGGGCAATCCTGGCACTCCCAGATATATCTGGGGGGCTTTTTACCTATCAGGGGGCCACTCCTAGGTAGACGCTCATCTTTTTGTCTTTTAGTGAGAAAGTTGTTATCCAGAAAAATCTGTTTTGGGGGCAAAACCAGATTTTGAATTTTTATAATGAAATAAAACATTTGTTTAATAAATAAAAATATTTTGTATATTTTTATTTTTGTAAAAATAATTTTAATACATTTTGTAAAAATGTAATGTTAAATTTTTTTATCTCTTTGATCAATAATCATGTTTAATGATTTGTTTTTTTTGGGTAAAGGTCCCGGTAAATTTTATTACTCCAAAAACATTTAAGTACAAAAGATGAGGATGAGTCCCACATCTTCGCCCGTTACATAGGCAAAACTACTTCCTTATAGGAAGGTACACAAAGTGACTAGACTACAAAAGAAACAAAAAACTATTTCTTCCTACGACATCGAACTCTGATATCCAAATTATCGCATATATCTTGAATTTTGTTAGGAATATCCTGACCTTCATACATATCATCATCGTATGGGTCTTCATCGTAGTCACCGTTCTCATAAGAATCCCTCTATTGTTTCAGCAAACTTTTAGTGCCAAAACCAACCTTTTTTGAAGCCATAAAACGTGCCATATCATTATAAACTGATTCAACCTCATCCTCACTATCATGATCACCCGGATAATTAACCTTTTTAAGAGGTATACCATCATCATCCACAAGAGTAACTTTCTCATCCATAATTAGCTTTTCAATCTTCCCAATTTTATCAACAATAGGAGTAGTACTAGTACTACTAGTTTCAACATTCCAGAATGAAGAGCCACTAGAATTGGCCCCGTTACTAGCCAAATTTGAAGTTCCCCCATTGGTACCCAACTCCCCATCATTATCAACCGAATTAAGCCCATCAATTGGGTTTGAATTACTAACCTCTTTAGTAGGCTCCACACCTTTCTTCTTATTACCGCTAATGTTGGCGGTAGGCTTTTTAGAGACAGGTCTATACTCTTAAGCTGGTTTAAATCCCACTTTTAGACCAACCAGAACACCTTTAGGATCATGACTAGGCTTATTCAAGATCTTCGCCACACCCAAACATGGATTCTTGGGACACTCCTCCTGAGTATGACCAAAGACCTTACAACACGTACATCTAGGGGGTTTCCACTCATATTCAACACGAACAGTACACGTATAAAACCCCTCCCTAGTAAGTTTAGGCATAGCCACCACTATAGTATCTTTCAACTCGACATCAGCCCGAACTTCAATCATTGCTCTAGCATAGCTTGACCTACCCTATGATTGGATGCACATGTTAGATGTATAAGAGTCAAACATCAAAAGAGTACCAATCTTAGTAGCAATAGCACTCAAACCATCCTCACTAAATGCAGTCACAGGGACACCATACAGTTTAAACCACACTGGAACATTACCCACATCTTCTTTAAGTAAGTTCACATCTAGATTCTACTTTTTCAAAATAAGAGAATTATTACGAATAAACCATGGACTATTTTTAAGCATTGCATCCAAACCATCCGTAGAGCTAAACTGGAAGGAGAATATTCTGGTAGACGAGTTAAGCATTGATTTTACCAGTCCATATTTACCTCAAGTGTTCTTAACATAGTTAGCGACAACGGGGTAAGCCACACGCTTTCCCAAAAAGAATCCATATACCGTATTAGCAAACCGTGTACTAATAGCTCTAATAGACTCGACCGAAACAACCATATCAACCCCGTTTCCCCCCAGAGTAAATAGAGTGCAAAAATTCCTATCATTCCTACTCGGACCAGTAGTAAGTAAATTTGCATAAGAAGTACCTGGTTTCGGGTTAACATTAGGGCTAGTCGGTGTCTGCCCCACATTCACATCTTCAGTATTCACTGTATTATCCACTGGCTCTTCCACAACATACGAGGATACCACGACCGTATCCTTGACAGCCTTAGCAGATGGTACAATACCACTCTTCTCCTTTATACTCTCTCACCCCTCCCCTATTTTTGGCTCAAAAAACCTCGTAAAATTAAACCCTAACCAGTTAGGGTACGTCACTAGACTAAAATAGTTTACCCGTTGATTGACGTTTTAAAAGATTGCTTATAAAAATCGCAGA